>CATIWJ010053288.1:0-14298 GCA_949640765.1 Croton laevigatus | reverse complement strand
ATTGACCCTTTTTTTTTAATGAGAAATGTAATTAAAATTTGATCACATTTCTCTTCTTGCTGTAAAAATAATGGAAAAGAAATTTCTCCTTTTATGAATGCTATCCTATGGGATTGTTCTATTTGAACTGAAGGCAAAATCATTCTTAATGGCTAATCACTCTCTTTGTCTCTCTGTTTGTTAAACCTCCACACTTTAGGGTCCTGTGAAACGAGAAAACCGTTTTGCTGTCCTGCAAATAAAATTGTGTCTAAAATTAAGGAAGCAGCAAAGCCTCTAGGATTTGATGTTGGCAAGAGAACAAGGTAATGATCTTTTGAGTTTCTATGTACTATACTATGTCATTACTCTTATAATGAAAAAATTAAATTTTGTTTGGCTATGTTGTTTTCAAATTACTGCATATGAAGCTGAAAGGTGACAAAAATAAAAGGAAGGGTCAGTTATCTGTCGCTACTGAGGTACTTAATATTTTACCTGGCTGATTAATGCATAGTCAAGCTATGCATTAAATTTAAGGTGACTTGCCTACTTAAATTTTATTTTCAAACATAGTCAAGCTAAAGAGCTTAATATTGATAAATTGGAAGAAAGACATGTTTAATTATTTCAGTTTGTCTTGAAATTGATAGTTTTTTAGGTTGTGTAGACTTTGAATATTGTTTGAACAATTTTTTAAAAGGGTTTGAACAATATGTTTTTGTGTTTTTCTTTGTTTAACAGGTTTATTTTTTAAATACTAATATGATTGATTTTTTTTTAAAAAATACTTTGAATAGTGTTTGAACAGTTTTTTAACATAGTTTGAACAATGAATTCTTTATGTGTAATAGGTTTTTTTTATGGTGATTTATTGATTTTTTGTTCTTATTTTACTGCTAGTTTTGCTATTTTTGATGGGATTTTGGAGCTTGGAAAGTTGTTTGGTTTGAATAGTTTTTTAACTAGATTTGAATAGTCTTTTAACAGGGTTTGAACATGGTTTGAACCTTTATTTTTAAATAGCACTTCTTATTGTTTTGCATTTTTATTTAAACAACCATTTAACATGCAATAAACAGGTTTTGAACATATTTTATATGTTATTTTGATATTTTAGCTGCTAGAAGTTAATTTTCTGTATTTTTTGGTGGTTTTTTAAGGCTACTTAGGTGCTATGATTAGGCCTTCCTGAAAAGTGATCATAAGATTTTTGTTGGTGATGTAGAAGCATGTATTTGTTGTCCATTGATTGGTTTCTGTTGAATGAGGGTTGGTTCTATTGATTACTTTTGAGTTCAGGTATATTACCTACCACATGCATTCATATAAATTCTGGTTTGACCAGGTTGTGCAATTTTTATTCATTGATTGCATTTATTTGTGCTATGTTTTGATGAAGTATAATACCAATTGTTGATTGATTGCATAATTCTTCAAGGTTTTTGAATAGTTTATATTCAGATCCTCATAAATAGACTTTGAACCAAGTTTGAACAGTTTTCTAGATTTCTGATATTGTGATTGACATAAACCGGATTTGCTTAACAGGGTTTGAATAATTTTTAAACTGGGTTTGAACAGTTTTTTAACCGAGTTTGAACAATTTTTTAACAGAGTTTGAACAGTTTTTTAACCGAGTTTGAACAATTTTATTTGTTTTTATTCTGCAGTTTTGCTATTGTTTTTGTGCTGAACTCGTGGCATTTTTTATGGTTTTGATTATTTTTTATGGATTTTATGATGCTAGATTTTTTCCAATGAAAATGAGTTTTTTGCTGGTTTTGGTGTTGTATTGTTGTTGGTTTTGCTACTTGATTTTCTGCTTAGATTTTTAGTCTTTCATCTTCTATTTTTGCACTCCAACTACTGAATTTGCAGATGCTCCACAGTTGAACAGTTTTTAAATTTGGGGTTTAAACAGTTTTTTATACGAGTTTGAACAATTTTTAATTGGGTTTGAACAGTTTTTTAACCGAATTTGAACAATTTTTTTTTTTAATTCTGCAGTTTTGTTAATGTTTTTGGGATCATTGGTGGTACAGCTACTACTTCTGCCGGTACTACCTCTACTGCTAATGTCGTTATTGATTACTACCTTAGGTCTCGTGGCTTCCATTGCTTCTTCTCTCAGATCGAGGTACTTACTTCTTCCGGAGCATGTAATTGTTCTGTTATTTGATTGGTTTCTGTTGAGAGAGGGCTGATTCTATTTATTACTTTTTAGTTTAGGTTTATTTTCTACCATATGCATTGATATAATTTCTGATTTAGTTGTGAAAGTAATTAGGTTGTGCAATTTTTATTCATTGATTGCATTTATTTGTGATATATTTTGATGAAGGATAATACCATACCAATATGATTAGCATAGCACAAATCAATTTCGATTATCTTCTGCTTGTACTGATTACTAACATATGAAGTAAAAAAGGGAAACTAAAAATGTCTAATGGATGGTTATGAAGAATAATAAAATCAAGAAGATGTGTTGGTATGCTTAGCATAAGTGCTGATAAAAATCTTTGGAATTTGCTACTGTTGTGGTCATGCAGAAATCCTTTTTTTTTTTTTTTCCCCATTCTTTATCATTTATAAAATTAGTTAAAATGATATCACAAATGCTTTTTCATTATAATTAGACATTATGTAAACTTGTTTAGTAGTAATTTTGACACCAAAGTTATATATTTTTGACTTGCAAAGGACTTGTTTATTGATTCTAATAAAATAAATGGTATGCATGATGATGAAAATTGACATTGCACTTTTTGTTGTATTTTTCAAGGAATTCGAATATGAAAAAACAATGCTTTTATAGGAGGTCTTGTGGACACATTATTTGTTTGAGCACTTGCACTTGTATGCATGTGTGGTGATCTTGAAGCGCTATCGCAACAAGATAATGGGAGAGCAGATGGACTTTGACACTCTTGAAATTCATCAATGAACTGAGTGGCCATAATGACCTTGATGCAATCATCAGGGGGGGATGCAGAAGCTTTGTGTATATGTGCTGGTGAAAATGGTGTTGCTTGTATCCCCCTTGGAACTCCACCTTCATTGCCTCTTAAGAATGAGCATGCTTTGTTACATAATCAACAGGATGAAGTATTGTAGATGCAAAGCCACCTATTGGCATGGTTAAAATTTTTTTTTTTTTTTATCTTTTAATGTTCCATGGATCAAAATATTTCTAGTTGAAAAAAAATCATTTTTTTTTAATGTAAGTTGAATAAAAACCATGTCAATATTATGTTTTGATAAAAGATAATACTATGCCAACATGATTAGCATACATGCTAATAAAAATCTTTGAATTTGCTGCTGTTGTGGTCATATACGTGTGTTGTGGGCAGTAATTTTTTTTTCCTTCTGATTTTAGTAGGTTAAAATAGAGGTGAATAATAGGTAGTTAATTTTGTCAATAAAAGTTAAAAAGGGGTCTAGTTTTGTTAACAAAAGTTAAAAAGAGTGTTAGTATTTTTTTTTTTTTACTAAGAGGGTCTAGTTTTGTCAATAAAAGTTAAAAAAGAGATTAGTTTTTGTCAAAATTTATTATAAAAAGGTCTAATTTTATCATCTTCCCTTCTTGTATTGTAAGTATGTAGATCAAATGACTCACGAGTATTTATTTAGAAAAATCAAATAAATCATGGTTTTTTCCTTAAAAAAAATCATGAGTTTTAAAATTGGAATTTAAAATTTTTCGTTGGAGACCCATGGGCCTAAAACTATTTCAATTAGCCCAAAATGAGCCTGAGAGAACACCTTTAACACGTTTTGTACTTTTTCGAGAATAATAGAGAGCTAATCAAATCACCTTGAAGGCTTGAACTTCAACCTTACTACAGTTTTTAACTCTTTATTCTTCTTTTGAGTCAAAAAAGCTAAAGCTTAGTACCTTACTGACCATTTTGTTATTGTCTGAATTCAAGTCAACAATGGACAGCAAACCGGATTGAAATTTCCTCTGCGTTTGATTACTTTATTTCTATAATCACCATTGTTATTATAAAATGCTACAAAAATAGGCTACCTCCATTTCTAAAATAACGAGATTTTATAGTAAAATTTCATTCTTAAATAATTGAAACTGTTAGTATTTTTTGTTGAATTAAGATAATTATATATCTTTTATTTTGTAGTGGCTGTAATTTGTTTTTAGTGCATATGAAGTCCATTTTTTATATTGAGTGGACGTGAGTTATTACTTTTAGAGTAGAATGTGAAAAAAAAATTATAGGAAAAATGAGAATAAATAATAAATCTCATTATATTATGAACGGAGGTAATACGAAATTTTTAGGAATCACCATTGCTAGATCTTCTGCGATTCTAATAATGGTCGCCGAACTTGAAGAAAATGAGTCCCACTGATAGCGTGCAAATCCAACATGTTTTTTGCTCCTAATCTTATGCTTATTTAATATTTACTATGCTTAAATGTAAGATTTTATTTACTTTTTCCTATTTTGATTAGGAATTGTTGGATTTGGCAAAAAAGAAGCATTTGGAGCATTTTGGACATGAAGCTAGAAGCTATTTGGACCTTTTTTACGCTGCCAATAGTTAACCTTGGGCAAGTCTAATGGATAGAGGAAGCATTGTGGGTTGAAACCGCTGGCTCACGTTTTCAACAGCCGTTTTAGACGTAATTTACAACTTAGGAAGGATATTTGAACATTATTTTAATGCCCAATTTTATTATATTTATGTGGGCCCTAGTTATATTACTATATAAGCACAATTTAGGTCTTTTAGACGGTATTCTGGAACTGCCTCCTTATAATTATGTTTTTTAGTTTATTCTTCCAGATTCTTTACGTTTTCTCCATAGCCATTCAAGGCTAGACTCATCCCTTCAGTCAAGCGTTAATTCGAAGTTGATTTTCTTCATGTCTGTGAGATCTTAATGCTTTTATCTTTACTTTTTAATTCCTATTGCATTCATACTTTTACTGCAGCTTATTAGGAAAATATATCCTTAATGTATTTTATTAGTTGATTGATTTGGCCGGTTAATTAATTGATAGGATGCATATAACTAGTCAAGGAGATTAAATCCGTAATTATTTAGTCGAGTTAATGCAAGTAATAATTGGTATAACTTCATTGTGATCAGGTTTTTGGGTTATATTAAGTAATTACATAATCTAATTTAAAAGGGTTCTCATAGAATTTGTTAGTTAGGGCAAGATTTTTTGTAGTGTTCATTGCAACTGACAGATTAAATTATTCGTCGTACTTAGGGTTATTTGTTAGTTTTGGGTTATTATTAGATCGTATCTTAATAACCAATTAAGTATGGAAAGATTGGTTGTATCGACTCTCTTTCTGACTATAACATGTCTGTGATTTGGAATTGTTAAGTTATCTTAGAGTCAATGATCGGACGTAAGAATTTCATACTGAGAATTATACCTTTGGCTGTATTTATTCCTATTGCTTTCAATTTTAATTTCCTACTGTATTCTCTTTTAGTTTTATTTGTTTTAGTTCCATTCAAAATTCCCCATTTTACTATTCGAGCACTTTAAGAATAAACTTAACTAGTCTCTGTGGGATCGACGCTACTCATTACCATATACAAATCTTTAGAGTAGGTTAATTTATTTTTGATGGTTTCTACACCCATCACCCACCTCATAAAAATTTCACCACAAATGTTCAATTTCCGACATTATGTTATCAAGGAAGGTGATGAAATAGGTACATGATTTTTTATCTCAGATTTTTATGAAGAAATATTGGTATGTGAGATGAAATCAAAAATTTCCACACACAATAAAGATTTATTTATCTATCCAATTCCAAATTTCATCAAGATGATTAAATTTAGTTATAATTAATGTATTACCGTGTTTGAGCAAAACCACGACGTACAAGCAAAAAGTGAAGCTAAATCATGGTTTTCTTCAAATTATGTTGATCTGCAGTGGGTTTTTACGATTACGAATCTACTATTGGAGATTTTATTGGTTTGGATCAAATTTCCTGTCCTGAAGAACCAGAATATGATTTGACGGCTTTATTAGTTTCAATTATTGCCATAGTCGTTTCTTTGATTGAACTATATTCCGAAGCTCGAAAGCATGGAGTTAGGTTGAAACGACAAGGGCTCAGAGTTCGGTTTCAGTATCCATTCTCAATACGGCAGTCGTTTTATAATTTTATTGACGTATTTGGTTTGATTTGTGGTTTAGTTGAGTTCATTTTCTCTGCTATTGCATATAGTTATCACAGACGACATGTTGAAAATCCTGTCAATGTTTCTGTTGTATCTCTCATTTTCATCTTATGTTTGATATTTTCTAAACTAATGAATCATTCTCAGGAAGTGTCAGAATTAGCTGACTGAGACTGGTTTTAGGTTTATGTCTTTGTCATTGCAGTTTGAAAGTGAAAGTGAAAGTGAAACAGAAGCTTTAATTTCTTTTAGATACTAATGATAAATAGGAATTTATTGGGTAATCCTTTAGATAAAAATTTTGCTCAAAATTATTTTAGCGGTCATAGAAATTAATTTTTAGTAGAGGCAACAGAGACTAAATAACAAGTAAATTGGAATCATGGGCTTGTATTGCCAAATGGTAGGCCAGCAGCCTAGATCAGTAGCGGATTCAGAAAATATATACATGATGGACGAAGTTAAATTAATACAATAACTAAAAAGATATATTGATAAATTTTAAGTATTCACAATTACAATGTAACTCGATGATTTTTCATATTCTGAAATCTTTGTATAATCGATTCTTCATCAACACTTCTAAAAAAATCATTCTTAATTTAAACAATCATAATGTCGTTTAATCATTGGTCTCTTATTCTATAATAAAACTTATTTTTCACAATATTCCAAATTTAAATTTTGCAAATTAAATAATTATGAACAAAATTCATCGATTAAAATATTCATAAACATATATTCAATACTTGAGAAACTAATTAATCTTAAACAAATTAAAAGAACAATTTTTAGATCAATAAAAAAGATTATACATAGTACTTTATATATAAATATACGATGAACAACAATATATAATATTCCTTTCTTCCTAAAAAAAAGATAATATTCATCTAATTAATAAAGCAATCCTAAAATCATTCAAAAAAAAAATTTAAAACACATACCTTAAGGCTTGATTTTCTTGCTTTTCCAGATTCCCATGCAGTTGTGCTTCACTTGAGAGCGTTTCGTGTGTCAGGGAGGAAGAGAAATTAGAATTTGTTTGATTTCTTTCTGACTGACACACACACACACACACACACACACACACACACACACATATATATATATATATATATATATTTGGACTTCTAAACAATAATATTTTTTTTTAATCCAGCTTGGGTTCAAGCTCATTCTTGGCACAAGGCAAATCCACTGTTGACCTATTGTTGCTTGGGGAGGCTAGCCCCCTTTGTCATTGGTGTCCTGCTAGAAATTCGGTCAAATGCAAATGTTGTACAATTCCACGCTCAAAATCCATTTTTACCACTTTTTGGACAAGGATACCTTTCGATATGGAACCAAAGGTTGAACTTGTGGCAAGTTCAGTAGATCTTGTTCGTAAGCTATGGGGCTAAAATCTTTTAAGATAATCAACAGCCGAAAGAAATTCATTAGGGGATTTTTGTTGTTTCTAATCAATTTTGTTCCAAATTACATTAGTCCATCTTTCTATTTGAAAATGAATAAAAAATTAGCGTTGAGAGGTCTGCGCAGAATTTCTAGTTCAGCAAGGCTAAGCTTCTCGAATAAGTAGTTCGAGAATTAACAAATTTTTTCTTTTTTTTTTTTTTACGACTCGCACGTTAAATTGTCTATACTAAAACACATTTGGTTGGAGATAATCATAAAAGGAAAAGGGGATGAAATGAGCTAATTCCCTTTGTAATTGTTTGTTTAGTAAATTTAATCATTCCTTTTACCTTCTTTTTTTTTATTTTTTTTTTATTTTCCTCCAAAATCCTCTATATTAATTTTTCAGCTCTAGGTTTTCTGTTCCCATTTCCATCTCCAACAACAACAATAATAATAATAGTAATAATAATAGTGAAAAGTAATAAATAATAATAATAATAATAATTTTCTGATTCAAATCAAACTGTTATAAAAGAATCAAGAAGCAAATCATTCCGTTTTTGGAGCATACCCAAACAAGAAAGAGTATTCTGATTTTGTTTCCTTTTTTCCTTGTTTCCCTTTTTTTTATTTCATTCCGTTTATTTTGTGCGAACCAAATGCCCCCAAGCCTCGATATCAATTTCAAAGATGGCAGTTCACAGAAATCGGTTTCATATTATAAATTTCATATCGCTACAAATTTAATGATCAGAATTATTTTATATTTAATTTATAATATATAATTAAATTGTATGAATTATGAACCAATTAAATTAATATTCAGACTCAGTATAAATAATTTATAGTACTGTATAACAAAATTTATAGTACTGTATAAAAAAACAAAACAAAACAACGCAACGCAACAGTCTCGCCTCGAGACATTATGCATTTTCCCTTTCTGGTTTTATAATGATTTAAACGTGGACAATTTATCTACTTTCTTAAAAGAAAATAGTGGTATATGTCTTCTCTTGCTTTTGATGAATCATCTTTTTATCTTCCTTTGACTCTTTACCATGGTCAATTCTTCAATGGAAACCAGAAAGAAAATTCTTGGGTTTAATTATTTGGCTTCTGATTTGATCTGGTGTCGTTTCTTTGTTTACATTAAATAGCAGTATAAAGAGCTGCAGAACCTGGGTAAAAATTCAGAATTTTTCTAACAATCAATGGCAGGACTAAGAACTAACGGAAGCGGCAATGTTCTCCGCCGTCGCCGGAAAATATCGATCAATCCAGAATCGGTGAAAAATGGTGAAATAAAATCGGAACTTTCTATCTCAGATTTTTTCAATGTTCCACTTGTGTTATTCGAGCCAGACGATGCTGAATCGAAGAAAGATGGCGAAATAGATTCAGAATTTATTTCCTCCGGGTTCTTCAATGATCAAAATGGGTTCTTCGAGCCGGATGTTATCAAATGGAAAAAAGATGATGAAATAGATTTGGAATTTACTTCTTCAGATCTTCAAAAGTTCTTGGAGGAAGGTACCGAATCAAAGAAAGATGGCAAAGAAATCGATCTTTGCCATCTGATTTTTTACCAAATGATCTCAAATTTTACATTAGGTACCGGAACACGAAGACGGTCGTTAGATTTTATCCCCCACAGCGCCGATCATCCCTCCCGACTATCACAAAATTTTACCGCCGGCAGCGCACCTCGCCTCTTCGGACTATCTAAAAGTTTCCCTTCTTCCTTACAGTCTACAACAACTGCAAGTGTGTTAGAGCAAAACGACGTCGAAGCTGTTGTAATTGATCGTATTAGTAATGATTCCCAGGAATCTTCTGATTCTTATCATTTGGAGAGGGCTTTTATAATTACGAATCTTGTTCTTGAGATTCTGTTAGCGGGTTTAGATCAAATGGCCTGTCCTCAAAAGCCAAAGTATGCCTTCACCGCTTTATTTGTGTCAACCATTGCCATTTCTGTTTCATTATTTGAACTCTATTTGAAGGCTAGAAGACAAGGACTTGAGTTTAAAAGAGAAGGGTTGATATTTCGTTTCGATTATTCATCTTCAACCCAGAAGCAATTCTGCAATTTCATTGATGCTTTTGGGTTGATTTGCGCTATTTGCCAGTTCATTTTCGCTGGTGTTGCATATAGCTATCATAGAAGACATGCTGATAATCCAGTCAACATTTCTATTATATCTCTTATGTTCATCATATGTTTGGCATTTTCCAAATTACCCAAAAATCGGCAAGTGTAATATCTCTGTTCCAAAATGAGTGGTGTCGTAATGTGCTAACTCTGTACCAAAATAAATACTACCTCCCTATTTGCTATTTCTTTACATTTCTTTTATTGAGTGTCTTTTTTAATTGTTAATATTTTCATTTATAGTAAGTTTTGTAATTGTTTATTATTATTTTTTTATAGGTATTTATGGAAAAGTAAGTGATATAAATAATTAGTAATTATTTGTTATTATTTATATATTGATATTTGTGATTTATTTGTATTTATGTTTTTAGAGTGTAAAGAAATGATAAAAATGAAAATAGTATCACGTTGGTAAGAAAATAATTAGTAGTGTGTAATTAATTATTTATAATTCGAGTATGTTACTTTACTTTTCATCTTTATAGTGCTATTTGTTTATTAATTGCAAGTGAAAATAGATTAAAGAAAATGACAATTTTAATAGATGAGAAGTCCAAAAGTGGAGTGGAAAAAAGGAAAAAAAAAAAAAAAGAGAAGTCCAAAAGTGAGTAAGAAAATATATTTCATCATCAATTTAATTAGTAATGTCTCAGCGACTAGCAAGCTTCCAAAAACAAAAGATATTAATATGCACAAAATTTCTATTTTGCACTTGTTAAAATAATAGAGAAACTTCTATTTTTGGTAAAAATTTTTGATAAAATATCTATATTACATTACGGTGTGCAATAGATAAGGCTAGGGGTGTACAATTGCGGTTCGGTTTACCGAATTGAACCGAAAATTGGTTTTCGGTTCAAAATCGAATTGAAATTTTTTAAATCGAAAGCTGAATCGAAATTCGGTTTAATCCGAATTTTGGTTCGGTTTCGGTTCAGTTTCGATTTTAACCGAATTTTACATATAAAAAAAATTCGGTTTCTACAATTTCACGAACCGAAAACCGAACCGAAAATTCGGTTTATACTATGTGACGAACTAAAAATTGAACCGAAAATTCGATTAACCGATTATTCGGTTCGGTTTCCGAAGGTTTCGGTTCGGAAACCGAATATCGGTTCGGTTTGTACACCCCTAGATAAGGTGGATTTATAACAAATACAAAGAGTAAAAAAAAAATGTAGATGTATATTTGAAATTTTACTAAAATCTGTGCAAGGAAATGTGTTCTATTTTTTTACCTCCAATTTTTTCATTTCTTTACACCCTAAAAATACAAATACCATTACAACCCTACTTTTCACTAATACCAATACAAAATAATAATAAACAATTATCAACCCTTTACAACACTTACTTTCTCACCAATACCAATATATAAATAGTAATAAATAATTAAACCTACTTACCCAAAACGGAAACGTAAAGAATTGAAAAAATTGGAGGTAGTATTATTTTAAAACAGATTGAGTATATTATAGGTATTTTAAAAAATCTAAATAAAGTGCAATAAACTGTGTGGAGAAGTTATTCCTATTTATTTGTATCTAAAAACTATACAATATTTGGAGTAGTACTCATATGAATCACGGGTTTGGAAAAATCAAAGAATTCTTGTATCGTAACTATATAGATCGAATGACTCACCAGCATTTATTGGGAAAAATCAAATAAATTATTGTTTTTACCTAAAAAAAAAATCATGGGTTTTAAAATTGGGGTTTAAAATTCTCAGTTGAAGACCCATGGGCCGAAAACTATTTCAATTAGCCCAAAATAAGCCTGAGAAGTGAGAGTCTAGAGAGCTAATCAAATCACCTTGAAGGCTTGAACTTCAAGCTCACTACAGTTTTTAAGTCTTTCTCTCTTTATTCGTCTTTTGAGTCAAAAAAAAGGTAACGATTAGTTCTAGGGACACAGGGAGATAGGGGCCATAAGGTGTTGGGTTCCATAGATATTAGGATATGTATTTTTGATATGAATAAAAAATATAAATTTTGAGTAGTTCAGTGAAAAATACTCATTAAAACAAGTTATGTGTCTTGGTTCAATCACTGGTGTGCTATTTTTTTTGCCAATTTTTCTTTTGAACTGGCTGGACTTTAAAATTTGGGCTAGCTGTTTCACCGTTAGTACCTTACTTCATCATTTAGTTATTGTGTGAATTCAAGTAAACAATGGACAAGAAACCAGATAGAAATTTCCTCTGTGTTTGATTACCTTATTTCTATCATCACCATTGTTATTATAAAATGCTACCAAAATATATGAAATTTTTTAAGAGTCACCATTGCTAGATCTTCTGTGATTCTAACAATGGCCGCCGAACCTGAGAAAAATGAATCCCACCACCTCATACCAATTTCACCACAAATGTTCAATTTCCGACATTATGTTATCAAATGGAAGGAAGGTGATGAAATAGGCACAGAATTTTTTATCTCAGATTTTTATGAAGAGATATTGGTATATGTGAGATGAAATCAAAAATTTCCAAACACAATAAAGATTTATTTATCTATCCAATTCCGAATTTCATCAAGATGATTAAATTTAGTTATAATTATTATTATGTTTTACAATTTTTTTTTTTAATGCCATTGCCAATAAGATCAATTAGTTGACCAACTTTATTTGACAATGGATCACTTTCTTCTACCGTGTTTGAGCAAAACGACGACGTAGAAGCACAAAATGAAGCTGAATCATGGTTCACTTCAAATTATGTTAATCTGTGCAGTGGGTTTTTATGAATACTAATCTACTATTGGAGATTTTATAAGTGGGCTTGGATCAAATTTTCTGTCCTGAAAAACCAGAATATGATTTGACGGCTGTATTGGTTCTTTGTTTTTTTTAACATCGGTCACTCACACACCTACATGCACACTCATATCTATTAGGAAGGGGGCGATACAGCTAGAACTTGGCCCTCAAGACCATAGGCAAACATCTTGACCATCTTAAACCACCATGCCCTGAGTACCACTCGAACCCTGGATCTCCAGGTAAAAGGCCAAAGTCCTAAACTCTTGGACTAACCCTTTGGTGGTGGCTTTATTGGTTTCAATTATTGTCATTGTCGTTTCTTTGATTGAACTATATTCCAAAGCTCGAAAGCATGGAGTTAGGTTGAAACGACAAGGGCTCATAGTTCCGTTTCAGTATCCATCTTCAATACGGCAGCCGTTTTATAATTTCATTGACGTATTTGAGTTGATTTGTGGTTTGGTTCGTTCATTTTCTCTGCTATTGCATATAGTTACCATAAACGACATGCTGAAAATCCTGTCAATGTTTCTGTTGTATCTCTCATTTTCATCTTATGTTCGATATTTTCTAAACTAATGAATCATTCTCAGGAAGTGTCTGAATTAGCTGACTGAGACTGGTAGAAAGGTTTATGTCTTTGTCATTGTATTTTAAAAGTGAAAGTGAAAGTGAGACAGAAGCTTTAATTTCTTTTAGATACTAACGATAAATAAGAATTTATTGGGTAATGAAAATTTTGTTCAAAATTATTTTAGCGATCATAGAAATTAATTTTTAGTAGAGATAAATAACAAGTAAATTGGAATCATGGGCTTGTATTGCCCAAATGGTAGACCAACTGCTTAGATCAATGGCGGACCAAGAAAATATACACTGGGTGGGAGAAATTAAATTAATATAATAACTAAAAAAATATATTGATAAATTTTGAGCGTTCACAATTATAATGCAATTCGACGATTTTTCATATTCTAAAATTTTCGCATAATCAATTCCTCATCAGTACTTCTAAAAAAATCATTTTCAACATAAATAACCATAATATTATTTAACCGCTGTTCTCCTATTCTATTACGTAGCTTATTTTTTATAAAAATTAAGATAAAACTTATTTTTCTTGATATTTCTAATTTATATTTTGCAAATTAAATAATTATGAATAAAATTCATCTATTAAAATATTCATAATCAAAACATGTATTCAAAATTAGAAAAACTAATTAATTTTAAACAAACTAGAAAACAAATTTTAGATCAATAAATACATAGTACTTTATATATAAATATACGATAAATAACAACATACAATATCCTTATTTTCCTGAAAAAGATAATATTCATCTAACAAATAAAACAATCCACTAAAATTTAAAAAAAAATTATTCAAAAAAATCAAAACACATACCTTAGGGCTTGATTTGCTTGCTTTTCTAGATTTTCAGGCGGCCATACTTAACTTGAGAGTGTGTCGTGTGTCAGAGAAGGAGAGGAAGTATATATATATATATATATTTGACTTTTAAACAATAACAATTTTTTTTTTAAATTCAGTGTGGGCTCAAGCTCATTTTTAGAACAAGGCAGATCGGCGCTGGCAGGGACGGAGCTACGTTGGGGCTATTGGGGGCCATGGGCCCCATGGTTTTCTGGAAAAAAATGAAGAAGAATCTCGCCGGAAAATACAGAGGAGATAGAGAGAGAGGACCGGCGTTCTAAATGAAGAAGAAGGTGGAAAGAAATAAAGAAAGATGGAAAGAAAGAAATAAAAGACGGAAGGAAAGAAAGATATGGCCCAAAC
>CATIWJ010053281.1:0-12463 GCA_949640765.1 Croton laevigatus | reverse complement strand
GCAAGATTGATGTAATATTTGAGAAGAGTGGATGAGACTGGAGTTGGCTTCATGAATTCCTCATTCATATCCTTCCAAGCATTTGCGCAAATCTTTTGAATAGCTTCAATGGCTTCTTTCCGTGGAACACCATACTGTTTCATGTAGCATTCAATGGCTGAAGCACAGGAGCATCCCCTATTTTGCTCATCCTTGAATTGAATTACATATATAGACGCACAAGTAAATAACTCATCAAACCGGTATATTAAATTTTGAAAATATATACAATACCTCGTTAGTGGCAATATCATCCATGAGACGGCAAATCAACTTGCAAGCATAAACAGTTTTTGGGTCGTTTTGAACCCATTCATATTCTTTAGTTCCAACCACTTTTTCCATTCCAATGAAGGAAGCTGCTGGAAGAAGATTGTAAGTGCATGTCACTAGTGCGTTTCGCAAGTACTCCTCGAATGATGGCACATATTTTTCATTAAACCATTTTGACTCAACAAAGTAGGCTTTTACGATTTCCTTGAACTAAGCAAATTAACAATTCTTAGTTAGTTACAAAAGTTTTGTTTATTTTACATTTATTTCTTAGTTAACTTCACAATTGTTAGGTATTATAGTATGTAAATGGGAATAGATATCTTACTTTTTCTTTAGCATAAATTGTTCGATAGGATCTTCCTTCATTGTCAGATTCTTCAAAAAGTGTCAATAAAGCTTTATAAAGAATCTTCATATATTCTGGTAGCTCATCAATAGCATCAATACTACACCTAAAAATTTTAATCATTGACTTATTAATTAAAAATATTAATAAATTAATATTATTGTTTCTAGATAAGAATATTATTAATTGAATGTTATACCTTTGAAAAGCAGTTGTAAAACGTTGGAGTTCATCGAATGTACCGAAAGCATCATATGTATCATCAACTGCTGATACAATTTTTGTATACTTTGTTATCATGACACGGGCAAGAGCATATTGCGGCTCAAAATGAGCCGCAATTGCCCAAAGATATACCTCCACTATTCTATCTCTTATATAAGGAAGTTGTTCCGGTAAATTCAAATTTTTCCACCAACTGACCAAATAAAATAACATAAAAAACAAATTATTATAATAAATCACTTTAATATAGGACGTGTTAACTAAATTTAATTATTTGAGGAGTACTAGTTATTAGTTATTTATAATAGTTGATTACAAAATTCTAGAAACTAAAATTAAAGGGATTAATATTTCAAAAACCATAGCTTAAGAAGCTAAAAGCTGAATTTAACAAACACTAAAAAATATTTTTTTTATAATTTTGACTATTTAAAAAGTTATTGTTGAACATAACCATAATCTTTAAAATATTTTAAATTTTATTCAGTACATAATAAATTTAAAATTACCCTACCTTGAGAGAAGAGCTAACTCTTGTTTATATAACATTTGCAATCTATTAAAGTCCAACTTTGCAAATTTTAGGAGAAGTTGGTTTGGAGAGTCTTCTTGTGAATAAAATGATATGTATTCACGAGTCTTTATCCTTTCAATGCCTTGATGGAAAGGTCGTACTAACGCATTCTCTATGTGTTTTGCAAGATGAGGATTTGCTTGTGTGGCTAAGATTTCAAGGCGTTGCTTTGTAAAGATAAGTGCTTCATCCAAAATGTCTTCTCCATGCACACTTAGATAAGTAGCTTCATACAAGCTTAAAAGCCCTTTCACATCATCAACTATTGTTTTTTTGAATTCTCCATTCTCATCCTTGAATTTGTAGAACACATCTGCCTCATATATATACTAGTTGAATCAACTTTTATTTTAAAATATATTACTAAATCAACCTACCATTTAAAATATATAAAAAACTATAGATGCATGCACGGTTCAAATTAAAATGCTAAATGTTCTAAAACTAATTTGAAGTAATATATTTAAATTTAATAATGATTATTATTGGGGATCAACATAAATGGTTATGAAAATGATAACTCGTTTCAAGGACAAAATTAAATTTGAGTTCCCTTAAAAAAAAAATTGAAATGTTGGGATAATACTTATTAGTTTCCCTATATTAGTTGATGCATGGATATATATAATGTAAAATTAAAGTTTACCGCAAGGCATTTTGAATCCATGTTGTCTCAGTACTCGGAACAAAACGGCTAAAGTATAGAAATCATAATTATTCTCATTCAAGTGATTGGGAAGAGCAACAAAAATTCCATTTAATTGCTCTTCAATCTCACTCTCAAAAAGATATGAAACACCGAGACGGCATAATAAGTTGATGAACTCAATATTCTCGGATAATGTTTTTGCTGACTCTTTCAACAATTTGTTCACTTCTTCTTTGAGCATTTCAACCTCTTTTGTGTACGATTCAAATTTCTGCAAATATAAAAAAATGTATTTTAGTTAAAAGACATACTAATTTACCATTTAAACCCCTAAAAACTCATTTTCTAACATTTCAAAGCTTAAAAAAATAATAATAAAGAAAATGGAAAAGCAACTAACTGGATCTAGGCTGGAAAAAGAAGCAAAACTAACACCCCAAATAGAAGGAGGAAAGTTTGCAAGTGGACGAAAAACGTCTTGCTCTGGTTTTGATGGGAAACTTATTTGTGCCATTTTTGAGGTAGCTAAAGAGTAAATGCTATGATTTCTCAAGTATGGTTTGTGGTTGTAGTAAACATAACAACGCATACCTATTTATACGCTCTTTCTATTAAATCAGCTTCTTTAAGTAGCTACCCATTCTTGACTATTTATTTATTGATTTCCTTTTAATAGAAAGAAATCTTTGTTTTTGTTTTTAATTCTTCTAAATTTGTATAAAATCTATTTATCCGTACATAAGAAACTAATTTTCAACTTTACTTATTTGTTTATTATTATTTTTTTGACATTAATATTCTACTCTACTCTATACTAGGAGAAATTGAGGGAAAAGTGAGAAGGGGATTAGGATAAGCCTTGAACCCGGGATCTCAGTTCTAGAAAAAAGATGCTTTACGACTAGACTATTCTCTTGGGCTTCTAATTTTCAACTTTATTATTATTAATAAAAGAAAAAACATATATTGAAAAAATTATTATTGCTAAATCCGAATTATTTGATGTAATTTTTGTGATTTTAAGTATTGCTGTTGTTGAGAATTTTCTTCTTTACATTGATAAAGTGGACTAGGGAAGGAAGAAGACGAACAGTCTCTCTGAATTTTTTTTTTATTTGTTTTTATTAATACGATCATATTTGAATCTGAGATCTCCTTGACATTTTGTATTTGAATCCGAACAGCTCGTTGTTGATTCTCCTAATTTGTTTTTAAAATTTTAATAGTACAATCGGGTTTGAATATGCTCCTTTGATATTTTGTTCGTTGTTGTTTTTGTTCATAGTAGAAAAAATGGAGATGAAGAGAAATAATAAACAAACAAAGATAGAACATAATTCAAATGATATCCTGCTGTTGAATTTATTGATGATAATGAAAAGTACGAGAACGGAGGAAGGATGAATTTGGCTATGAACTATTTTATGAACAGTGAAAGACTATTCTATATTTATTTATGATGTGGATGATAGAAATGGATATTAATTGTGGTCGGCTGATAGAAATGAAGCACGAACTGATGGCGGTGGACTTGTGAGAGGTTAGGGATGATTTTTTTTTTATTTTTTTTTTATAGTCCTTAAAATTTATGAATTAATTCAGTTGGTCCTAAGTTTTAATCTAATTCCATTTTAAAATACTATTACACCTTGAGATATATGAAATGGAAAAAAGGTTAATTTAGGAAAATTTTAAATTTATTAATATATAATTATTCATAATATTTTTTTTTTTTTTTCCTTTTCTATCCCCAACTGAGATGTCTCAGTCTGAGACAACGAGCATCACCCTATATTGTCTACAAGAAGTCTAGTTTGCTGACTCAAAGCTGCTCTACCAAATCTGATAAAAGTCAAATAAGTTTTGTTGTCAGCAGCGGAAATTTTCAAGCAAGTGAAAATATTTCAGCATAAGCCAATCTTTAATAAAAATTTTGTCACAAACAAGAATACTATTTGCTAATTAATGGCTTAATTGTCAATAAAATTAAGCCTCAGTTTCAACTTTCAAGTTTTCTAGTTTACTAAGTGCTTGCTGCTGTCACATAAAGAGCTTGGGTTCCAAAGGAAACTTAGTAGTAGTGCTTTTCTATTTGTCATTTTTTTTTGTAGGATAAAACTTAATATTTGTGCTAAAAAAACACCCATTACAATAACCATGCTAATGTTAAATTATTGGAGGAGTGCTTCTTTAACTTGCCAACAAAAGAAAAAGATTATTTGCAAACTAACAGCAGCATAAAACTTAAAACAGAGGTAATCAACCCCAAAGCATTAGTGCATACTATGAAGATGGAGCTACAAAATTCAGTCCAAATTTTTAACGTTTTAAGGAGGTTTCAATTTCCTTCGAATAAGCTTTGAAAATTCGCCATTTGATTTGAAAAAGTATATAATTTTGAAAAGATATTAAAAATATATATAGTAAATAAAGAGCCAAGAGAAGTATGCTGATTTTTTAAACTCTTAGGATCCTTCCTCTCCTCTTGTTCGAATTAAGATTTATAAATTTGTTATAAACTCACAAGAAATTTCAAAAGCTTATTATGTAAACTCTTTATGAATGAGTGGAAGCATGCGAGTTTTTTACATAAAGTAACATATTTTGTAATTACTTTTTTTATAATTTAGTCTTATACTTCGTAACTAACTTTTTTTATTAATAAAATCATATTTTTAATGTTTGAAACATCCCCATAATTTAGTATCTAAATAAGGCGAAAAATATCAAAAAAATGATTGGATAACAAAAAATAGTAGTAGAAGAATTTTTTTATGCTATGGCGGCCTTTCTTTATTCGTAAATTATAGCCGTCGCAATAGAAAGCTTTGCTCCTCATTTTTTTTCTTTCTTTAATTTGTCACATATTTGAATGAATTGAAGTCATTATGAACGGAAAGTCTAATACAAAAAAAAAAAAAAAAAAAAAAAAGATTGTTTTTTATTTTTTAACATAGATATAACTCACGCACCCCGGATACAGAAAGGATTCAAACTCTATCCGTTTGGACACAAGGTCCGGTTGTTTACACTCTGCTAGACCTCAACCGCGATTATTTCTTTATTTATTGATAGCTAATATATCAATATGATTTTTTTTTTTCTGAGTTGAATGTGTTTGGAATGCAAATAGAGTCTCTTTTTTGCTTCTGAGGAAAAATAGAGTCAGTCTGTTAGTCAAAGTTTCCAATGATTATAGTGCATATTTTGAATTGCAATTTCAACAGAATGATATTTTGGAGATGAAAATGATTCAGGAATATATACTGGTCCAAGATAACTAGTCAAGTGGAACTGCACGTGTATTTGAATATCATTTTGTATCTGTTGTTTCTTGGTAACTACCGACAACAACACCAATAAAACCTGTGTAAGGTCGTTGTTACAACCTACAGTTTTCAAATTGATTCTTTGAAAAAAAAAATCTTTTATAATTGATAGAACGAATATTCGGAAATGAAGATCGGTTGAGAGAAAAGCTCTTAGATCGGATTTGAAAGCGACAGCAAGAAGGTTCCGAATGAATAAGGGCCCATCTATTTATAGGGAGAGGGAAGCCGAATTGAAACGACGCGGAACAATCTGGAACCCGATCACGTGTCACTCAGGCACATGGGGCGGAAGAGAAACCGTCAACAATAAATGCAAAAGGCGCGGCACTTCCATGGGCCGAACACCAAGTCATGGGCCAGACCCATTAGGTCAGATTTCAAGACAGATCGATACCTGATCAAAACCCTCAGTCCTTGACTAAGGGACTTAGGAGGGGGACATGTGATAACACCGTCCCTCTAGACCATTGAGATAGGTCGGTCGAATCCCACGTCCAGTTGGTTCGGTTCGGCGATCTGCGGATCGCCCGGTCGAATGGGAGTTCGGACATTGGACTATCATCCGATGTCCGAAGGCGACATCGCCACTTTGGCTTGATCAACACCAGAGAACCTTCGTCATAGATATCGGTCTTGAAAGTGTTGGAGCAGACTTAAGGCTGGCATGTCAGAATTACTGCTGAACCGTACGCCGACAAATCCACTGAAAGTACTAGGGGAATGTCAGGAATTGTCAACCCGTACTATGACAATTGTCAGGGGATTCTTGTCTATAAATACCAAACGTCGATTATTGTGCCAGGTATCGCATTTATTACTTTTCTCTGATTATTCCTTTCTGAGCTAAGCAAATTCTGACTTAAGTATCGGAGTGGCCGCCTAAGGGCTTCGCCCGATTTTTACTTCTTCTCGTGTGCAGGATCGGTTCGGTACTTCTTCCTATCTCATCTACCGACCCTTTACCCGGACGGTCTGACCTTCTTGGGATCCCCTTTTAGCGGTCCGGAACATCAATTGGTGTTGATCAAGCCAAAGTGGCGATGTCGCCTTCGGACATCGGATGATAGTCCGATGTCCGAACTCCCATTCGACCGGGCAATCCGCAGATCGCCGAACCGAACCAACTGGACGTGGGATTCAATCGACCTATCTCAATGGTCTAGAGGGACGGTGTTATCAGTAATTGATGTTTTCTTTTTTTATATTGGTTATTTTCTTTGGAATTTCACCAGGTTTTTAAACACCTAATCACGAATACTGATTAATCCAAATTCGAGTATTGTAGAAGTTTTTAATGGGGGCGACCCTCCTTCCCACCAATTTTCTTCATTTGCAACGTTAGGATTTGAACCATGGACTTCACTTAATAGGTCTATTGCTCCATCGCACTAGGCCAACTGGATGCTATATAATTTTATTGGATTTAGAACATGTTGAGACTATTACTAGACATTTCCAAAGGAACCATCAAATTGTATTATAATTGAAAACATTTGAAATTTTAAATGCACTCTTTTCTATTATTTAGTATTTCACACTGATCAAATTTTTTAGCTCCCTCGATGCTTGGTCTGAAGGGAGGTCACCTTTGCCTTGATAGAGGGAGAGGTCGCCTTATTGACCTCGACCTCTTGACCTGACCTCAGCTTTCTTGCCAGCTTGGACTGCTAGGCCCGGAAAATTTAGGGAACGTTTGGGCTCCGAAATTACAGAAGCCCAAAGAATCCTATTGGACACGGAAAAGTCGGGGCTTCACCGCCTAGACAAGTCCAATGTCAAGCCACAGTTAGACTTAATCACACTTCGAGACTTAATCACACTTCGGGACTGAAGTTGTTAGTCGGTCTTCAGGTCACTTGCCATTAAAAATCATGAGTACATAAGAGACCAGAAATACCCAAGATGTTCAAGACCAACAACCCACAGGCCCTAATCTCTTTCCACCTCTCACCCCAGGGGTAAGCACTTCGCTATCCTCTAGGGCGGAACCTATCCCACCTTCATATACCCCACCATTGAACTTCCTATGCCGACGCCCGGAGGATAGCACCTTCTCGATGGGAGTAGGCACGCCACAATACCTCAATTCACCCACCTCTTTTCCTCCCAACGCCTCACATTCCACAGTGGCCACGACCTCAAATACAACCCTTTCAACCCTTCACCTAAGAACAATTGTTTAGTCTAATTAGCCAAGTCATAAAACACAATCCCCAATTACTTAACCTTAATCAAAGGCAATTGCCTATACCCTTTCCACCTCAAGTAGAAGGGGATTCGGGGGTGAAGGTCGCTTGAGGACCAATCAAGGCGGCATGTTGGAAGATGATAGAAATAAAGACAAGAAGGTTGCGAGAGATGATGATGAGGGTAAAGAAGCAAAAGAAAACTTGATTGAGGAGAAAAGAGGTCACAAGCTTAGTAGAGGTCGCTCTTCTAATAAAGGTAGTCTAAGGGGAAGTAGGGGACATGTGTCCAAGGACACGAGGATGCATAAGAAAAAAGAAGATTTGTATAGTGACGATGAGGAGACCTGTGAGTGGAGCCGACTAGAGGAAAGTGGAATGATGAAGGGTACGGGAACAGTAAAGAACCATACCTTTGGGGGACGGGGCGGGGGGAAGCTCACCAAGTCTAAGCTAGTGGAGCTCATGAGGGACATACAGAAAGGGATAATGAAGAGGAACCCTTCCGAGCAGCGTCACCTTTTCTGTTAACTATTGAAAGAGCACAAGCTCCTAAAGAGTGGAAACCACCCAACTTCAAAACTATTTACTTTGGAAAAGAAAACCCTAGGAGTCATATGAGAAACTTTCATAGTTATATAATTTCAATTAAAGTAAATTACAGTTTTTTTTTTGAGAAATATATACTAAACATTTGTTTAAAGTCTATTTAAGCTGTGTTTAATAAATATTAATTAAAAACTGTTTAACTTTTATTTAATTCATGTATAACTTGCATCAAATATATATATATATATATATATATATATAAAAGTTTTGTATAAAGTCTATTTCATGAAGCTCCTGAAAGTTATGCAATTCATTATTGTCAAACTGAAAAAGAAAAAGGGTTAAGAAAAGAAAGTATACTTGATTGGAACCAAGCAGAAGCACAAACTGACTTTCCAGTTAATGTGGAAATAAGCGAAGCAATTCAAATGAAAAATGAAACATAGTTTCATTTTCAGATTCATAAAGTTTCTAAAACTTAAGCAATTCGTCATATCTAAAAATTTGGTTTAACACATGGTTAAAATTTACTAATAAGTGGAAAATTATTTACTTAACGAGTTTTGCATATTTTGATTTATAATTACGTCTTTATTAAGGGTGAGCAAACGGGTAATTCGGACAAAATGAGTAGGTAATTCAGGTAATCGGGTAATAAACTTTTGCCCGAATTACCCATTTTAGCCGAATAACAAAACAATGCTGTTTTGTGACGCCTAAAACGACGTCATTTTAGTTTATGGTTAACTTATACTAAACCAAAAATGTTTTGTTGTTCTTCTTCTCTCCTCTTCATTTGTATCATGGACTCACTATTTCAACTTAAATTTAGTGTAGATGCTCGTATATATTCTCTCAAATGATTTCATTTGTTCTTATAGGCCACATTTTTATGTTTTCTATTCTTAATTTGATGATCTTGCTAAGAAAAAGGAAAAATTTCGTTACTCCACGATGACAAGAAATAAAAAGAATGAAACACATGATTTTAGTGGCAGAGTATTAGCAAAAATTTAAATTGGGAAAATTCGGGAATGAGACACAACATGTAGCTCTATTTTTTAATTTTTAATTCGGGCAATTCGGATAATTCGGTTAAAAATTATAATTCGAACAAAACGAGTAAAGAATAAAAATTTCAGAAATATGCTAATTCGAGGAAAAATTACCCACCATACTCTTTATTCTTTCTAACCAATTTTAAAATTTTAGGATAAATTATAATTTGGTCTCTCTGTTTTAGCAAATTTGACAAATTAGTCCATTGGTTTCAATATTATATTTTTTAAGGGGCGTTTGGTTCGAACAGGGAAAACAGAATGGAATCAGGAAAGGGAAGCAAGGAGAAAAGAAATAGGGAATCAGAATACCTTTCCCTGTTTGGTTATGATCTAGAAACGGAATGGTTTGCCCCCTGATTCTCTTTGTAACTGTTTGGTTTGAAAGAGAGAATCGGAATCAGAATTATTATTATTATTATTTCATTTATTATTATTATTATTTATATATTTATTATTATTATTATTATTATTATTCATAATTTATTAGTATTATTTATGTATTTATTATTATTATTATTATTATTCATTATTTATTAGTATTATTTATGTATTTATTATTATTATTTATATATTTATTATTATTGTTGTTGTATTTATTATTATTATTTATATATTTATTATTATTATTATATATTTATTATTATTATTACTATTTATTATTATTATTATTATTATTATTATGCATGAGAAGAGAGAGAGAGAGGGGCAATGGAAGAGGGAAAGTGAATAGAATTCCCTAGGAGGTGTGAGAAATCAATTTGAAAAAATTGGGGGGGGGGGGGGGGAGGGGGTGGTGGAATAAATAAATACTAAAAAAGGAGATGTGAATGATTAAATTGGCCAATCAAACACTCATTAAGGGTTTCATTTTCTTTCCCTTTCCTGATTACCCCCAACCAAACGCCTCCTTAGTCTCATTGTTTTGTGATTATTAGATATTTTAGTCCTTCTGTAAAAAAAACACCCATTAAAGTACCAAACTAAAATTTACCATAGTTTGGGTTTGGACAATTTCAATTTTGGTCCCTGCGAAAGTATATAATTTGGTGCTTATGGTAAATTTTAGTTTTGTATTTTAACTTTTTTTACAGAAGAACTAAAGTGTCTAACGGTCAGAAAACAGAGGAGCTAAAAAATTTAATATTAAAATCAAAGAACTAATTTATCTAATTCATCAAAATAAAGGGACCAAATTATGATTTACATAACATTTTAACTCAAAAACACTGTAAGCTTCTTTCTTTTTCCACCATTATCTCCCTCTCCCTCTCTCCCCCTCTCTCCCCCTCTCTTTTATATTGGGAATATAATCACACATCGAATAATAATCACATGTGTAATAGGTTTATAATTGAATGAAGTATGGTTTTAACATAAGCCAATTGATTTTATATAAGATGGATCCGTCAGTCATTCACTTATAAGTCCATGTGAATATACGTGCCCATCAACTTTAACATGGTACCAAAATTATTAATATTCAAAAGGCCTAAATCCTGGGTCAGTCCCTACAAGATTTATTCTAACAAACTAATGTGATGTACAATGTGTATAATAAGCTATGTATCTTATGGGTTTAGTAGGTATATGGGGTTAGGTTAATCCGGTTACTATTGGGTTTAGGGTTTGAGCTTTGTTCTCTTTGTTGGAGTTGGAAAAGTCTTCTATTAACAACAAAATAGAATTACAGGAGGATTACAATTCACACTCACTACAAAAAACCAACTCACTAAAGAAAACTCACAATTTTCTCTCACACAAAGCTCTCATTTTCTCTCAAGCTTCTTCTCACTCTCATTTTCTGCTATACACACAATACAGAATACACACCACGTTCTTGTTCCAGATAGAGAGACTTTGGAGCAGCCCCCTTCACTTTACAAATTGGAAGACCAAATCATTAATTAGTTGGAAGACATAATAATGTCTTTGTTGGAAGACATAATTATCATATTACTTTTGGCTTTATTGTTTGACTTAGTAATAATAGCTGGACTATTACACCAGAAACTTGTCGAACTTAGCAATTTCGTGAGTTTCAATGCCTATGAGGTGCTAGAGTTGCTCGCTGGAAGGTCAATGTTGCTGAAAATTGTTGCCAGCAATATCATCGGAAAATCAGAGACAGGAAACCTTTCATAAACCTATTTGATATCCTTTGTATATTTGTAGCCAAAAATAGCTTTTGCGGGCATAAAACATTTCTAATGTAAGAGTGAATTATTTTTATTCGATCGTCACGTAAAAAAAAAGAATTTAAAAAAAAAATCATATTCAATGCAAATGTGTATTTGATCGTCAATTTGACGTGTCAATAGATAATATATAGTGGTAGACTTTCTATTTCTGAAGGTTATACTAGACAATATACAAGTTAAAATAATTACGAAATTAATTGCCTATTAAATTGTGAGCTCATGAATAAAAGAAAGGGCCTGTCTACTGCGCGGACGTCCGCACATGCGGACGAGTTTTTTATTTCTTTTTTATTTTTTTTATTTTTTTTTAATTTTTTTAAAAAAGAATAGAATTATAGGTTGTTTGTATTTAGTCCCGAGATTAATTTTAGGGAGTCGCAGTTTACAGATTTGACTCTGTTTTAAAAATATCGCATAAAATAAGTAGAACCGTTAAGACTGTTAAACTCAACGGTTCTACTTATTTTATGTGATATTTTTAAAATAGAGTCAAATCTGTAAACTGCGACCCCCTAAAAATGATCTCCAGACTAAATACAAACAACCTATAATTTTATTTTTTTAAAAAAAAATTGAAAAAAAAAAAAAAAAAAAAGGAAAAGAGCTCGTCCTTTCATAAGGACGAGCTTATATAAGCATTTCCCTAAAAGAAAATAGAAAATGGAATATGTTATATTGGAGAAAGTGTTTTAAAAGTGAATTAATATAAATAAATATTTAGTTACATAATTGTCCACATTTTATATTTTAATTGATATATCAGCTCCTATCCAATCTATATCGGTGTTAGAGATGATCTAGAGCATTTCCAATGTTATGGTAAATGTATCTTATTTAATTGCCACATCAATAAAAATATAATTCTTGTTAAACTTTTTCTTCAAAACTCATCTCCACCCAAATATCTATCTGTTAAACAATGTTTATACCGAAAGTTCCTATTGTTTCCCCCCCCCCCCCCCCCCCCCCCCCCCCCAAAA
The DNA here is from genome assembly GCA_949640765.1 of Croton laevigatus. Classification (NCBI taxonomy): domain Eukaryota; kingdom Viridiplantae; phylum Streptophyta; class Magnoliopsida; order Malpighiales; family Euphorbiaceae; genus Croton; species Croton laevigatus. The sequence goes on along the minus strand of CATIWJ010053281.1, from coordinate 48 downwards.
GTTCCTATTGATTGATTACTTAAAAAAGAGAATGTAGATGTTTTGGAA
>CATIWJ010053240.1:0-10526 GCA_949640765.1 Croton laevigatus | reverse complement strand
GCTTTTGAGCAAAAGAGTTTAAAGGAATCATCATCGTTTAACTCCAAAACCTTATATATTTCATTTACTCCATGTTGTCTCAACAAATGTTCATCTCTTGTTGTAATGATAATTCGACTTCCACTACCAAACCAGTGTCCATCTGCCGCTCCAATCAATAACTCTAATTGCTCTAGCTGATCAACATCATCAAGAATAACTAGAATCTTTTTATGACATAACTTGTTTCTTATCTCATCAGTTCCTTTATAAACATCATAAACTAGTATGTCTTTATGTAATATTGCAGACAAGAGTTGTTTTTGTAAAGAAACTATACCATATTTTTCTACGGACTCTCTAACATCTTTGAGGAAACAACAACCTTCAAACTGATGATAAATCTCTTTATAAACAACACTAGCAAGAGCTGTTTTACCAACTCCGCCTATCCCACAGAGCCCAACAATTTGAATTTTATTCATCTGCCCTAAATCTAAACAATCTTTTATTTCCTTTGACCTAGACTCGATTCCTACATAATTATTAACAATGCTATAATTTGGCATTCTCACAAGGCTAAGTATGTTTTCTACAATTTCTTGGATAAACTCTGACTCATCCCTGCAATGGTACAACTTATTTAATTAAGAGTATTTTAAAGAAAATTGACTTGAAATTAATTGAGCAGAAGCAGTGAGAACTCTCCATTAATAAATAATAAAATAGAACAATTACAATGCAGAAAGATGGATCTGACCTATCATTTAGATGCCATCCAGAGAGATTGGAAAGCTCTGTTGAAGCAACTCTCCACTCTTGGACCTTCTTAATGTCGTGTTTGAAAAGATTTTCATACTGAGTGAAAGGTTTTCCAAATTCACCTTTCTGATTCCGTACCTCAGATGGAGTTGCATTATAGAAAACGGGTAGAACAAGTTGTCTCCCTGCTTTCATGCATTCAAATATTTTTACAAGTTCATTCAAACACCATATAGAAGAAGAATAATTTTTCGAGAAAATGACAACCAAGATTCTAGAGTCATGTATGGCTTTAGGAAGCTGCTGAGGAATAGACAATCCTTTCTTAAGCTCTTGATCGTCCTTGAAGGTAACAATTCCTTTTCTACAAAGCTCTTTATAAAGATGGCTAGTAAAATTGTTTCGAGTATCTTCACCTCTAAAACTAAGGAACACATCATATCTCCATTGTTCTTGCGGAGATTGAGAAGAAGAAGAAGAAGCGAAAGATAAAGAAGCCATGAGAAATGCCTCTGTTAACTTTTACTTTTTTTCTTTTGAACGAGAAATGTTATGGTTGGGTTGTTAATTTATACTACAAGACAAAAAGTTTACTTTCCAATTTGTTGGAATTTTTTTTTTTTTTAAATAAGTTTTGTTGGAATTCAATTATCATTTATTTTGGTCTTCAGTTATATGATTTTCTTTGTCCTATGTACGACTTGACTTGTGCCATAATCTTCCGCCGGCTAACAGAAACTCAATTTCTAGAATTAAGGCATTGACAGAAAAAAAGAAAGAAAGAATTATACTATAAATGAAAAAATTAGTATTACTGAAATAAAAAGTTATAGAAATTCTAATCATTTGGTTATGTATTGATTACAGATTTATTTATTTACTTCATTATTTTTTATATTGGAGGTGGAGATTTAAATTATGGTTTATTATCAAGTAACAATAAATGTAAGGTTAATTTGGCTTTTTTTTTTAAAATTTGAAGTTTGAAAAAAAGCTATGATATCAGTAGAAGGATAGATGACTTGAGTGCAAGGGAATTGGTTCAGAATTTGACTTAGAAAGATTATTATATGTGAATTTGTTGCGTTGAAAATCCAAGTTTTGTAATATATAGTCATTTAAAACTATATGAAAATCAAATGAGAAATAACAATCCTACATATTACCACAATTCTTCTCATGAGATTATTGAATTCAACAAAATCACCATGACATAATGAAGGCACAGTAGAAAATTTTAAAAATTTGTTCACTATCCTTTAGTCTATAAAGGAATGAAAGATACAATCCACCGAAAAGTCAATACACCATGGCGATCAACTATATTTACAGAAAAAATATAATGGAAAATTTGAAGATCACAAAACTAGGCTCATTTCTATTAATAGCAATTTAGTTTCCAATTTGGGATATAGTTAATGAAGCAACCTCCTCAACTCACAAATTGCATGAGTTTCAAGTCGCCGGTAATTTCAACTTATGAACTTAAAAAAAAGTGAAGCAATATTTGTTAAGTTGCAATTAATTTCATATACTTTTTTTTTTAACATAGGTAAATTGATTATAATATAATTGCTATAAAATTGTCTGTAACAGTGCTGCCTGTGCATATCCTTTACATATAAAACTCTAATCTAAAGTAGCTCTGGCAAGTTTGTCAGCAAGCGAATTACAATTCCTCAAAATATAAACAATGAAAATATTAGAGCAATGAAGAAGCAAACTTCTAACATTAGTATGAACTTTTTTATATGCCATTACGTTATACTAGTTATCAAACAATGTTTGAATGTTATCTTAAAAGAAGACTATTATCTATTGTACACCAAAATCTTAAACAAAAGTTTTATGGATAAAATGGTAATTTAATTAGTTATTTTAAGAATTAATTATAAACAACATTATATTCAATTGCAAATTATAATTTGCAAGACCTAACACATGTTGGAGATGTAAATTAACTAATCAATAGTATAATGATAATGAGAAAACGAACCATAACCATTTAAGATTAATTCAACAAATAAATATAATTATCCTACCTATTAAAATTCAAATTAGCATAACCTTTTTTTTTTTCCTTTGAATAAACATAAGATGAAAAAAAAATGATGGTCCAGCTAATTAATAATAAGGAAATGAAACTAATTGTCATGTCAGTCTGATTTTAACTTGGATTTAGGTGATGAAAAGTTGCATTTCCATGTTCAAAGGGCGGTAGCTAGAAAACGTGCTTTCATTAGCTTGACTTGTTAGCTTTGAAAACTTTTTCTTTTTTATTTTTATTTTATTGAAAATGCAAACGTGGCCTGCTTATATCCACGGATAATTCAAGAGCATAGGCTAACTTTTGGGGGAAAAAAAATTTAATGGGTTACTTTAATGTAGATGAAATATATATATTAAATAAATTTATATTTATTTTCTCTATATTTGCTCATATATATATTAATAATTATTCTAATTTAAATTTTTACTATTTACACTGATTTTTTAATATAATTTTTTTTCCATTCTACCCTAAAAAAAATTAACTCACATCAACTCAATATAAAAAGTAAACCCACATGCATTAGAAACAAATTATATTTACTATAAACCAAAGGGTATAATTGTCCTAATTCAATAAAAAATACCAAAAATCTCAATTATTTAAAAACGGAATTTTGCCCTAAAGTTTCAATTATTCTGGAACTGAGGTAGTATAATTTTAGTAATTTTTTTATATGTAGGTAGATATATACTTTGTTCAAAATTATTTGTATTTTGGGAATTTCATAAATTGTATTACGGATTAGATAGTACTAGTGATAGTCCACCCCTCAAAATAATATTGGTTAATCCAACGATAAAATATAATTCTAGTTTTCCAAGTCTTGCATCCACTTTGAATATTTAGTGTTAGACAACGTATGATTTGTCAACACATTTCAGTTTTTCTTGCCGCCTATCATATAAAAAAATTTAATGAAGTTCTTAATAATATTAAAAATTTAACTTTATTTGAATTATACCTAATTTAAAAAGTCAGTTTGAATAATATCTAAAATTTGAATTTTGGACTAAATTTAAAGAAAAATTTAACTCGAAATCTAACCTTTGGCAAAATTTAATCCATTGTAGTTAAACCATGGCCACATAGATGCTTACATGGAAAAAGTTAGTTTCAATAATGTTTAACTCGAAAAGATCCGTTTGAATAATACCATTTTTTTTAAAAAAAATTTATACAAAGTTAAAAATATCCTAAAAATACAAAATTCTAAATAAAATGCTAATATTGTATTCATTGCTTCTAAATCTATGAATTCCTTAATGGGTTTGAAGATGCTTGCATATCAATGTATAATGTTTGCTTTTTTAATTAGAATTTTATTTTTTTAAGGATTTTTAAATTTTAAAAAAAAAAATAAAAGAAAAAATAGTACCTTTTTTAGTTGGATATTATTGGAATGACTTTTCCCATGTCAGCATTTATGTGGCCATGGATTAACCACAATTGGTTAAATTTTGCCAAAGGTAGAAATCGGGTTAAATTTTTTTTTTTCAATTTATTTTAAATTTTAAAATTTGGATGTTATTGAGACTAATATTTTTTAATTGATAAAATTAAATTTTTGGTATTATTAAAAACTCTGTGAAGGTTTAAAATATTTTTATCTGGTTCGGCTTTTCTTGCTTTCAAAAGTGGTCACTGAACTACAGGTCCATAAATAGCCTAATTAATTTAGGTGTCCAATTTGAACAAAACCACCGATTCTGGAAACTAGGAGCACAGGGTCACTGTCGGGTTCAATATCCCGAGTGCTTGGACTTCCGAAACAAGGACAGAAACCAAAATCCGGCGACATTCTCTTATCTACCTGGACAATGAACTGGTTTTGGGATTTGAAACAATAAGAAGAGTTGCTTACAGTGACAGTGAGTTGCAGCAGTTTGTCAGAAAGGGAAATGTTTTTGGGGGGGCTATTGGCCTATGTTTTTTTATTTTAATTTTTGTTTTATTTTTATTTTTTCAAATAAGTTTGACTACAAAAAAGATGGTTTTTAGTAACAAAATTTTCCGCTGCTAAATATATGATTCCCGTTGCAACGGATCATATCCCTGTACCTGTTTAAAAACCTCGATTGTAGGACTGAACAACGTCAATCCGGTTAACTCTCTATTTTAAAACCGCAAAGAAACTGAAAATAACTGAACCCTAAAATTCGGTTCAAATAACCAAATATAATTCTAGATTAAAATCTACTAATTATCACAACAATTTCTTAGAAAAATTACAGATGCAATGTTCAATTCCCACTAGTCACAAAACAAACAGAATAGCAGCAAATAAACACAAATCAACATTTAATTTACACATATCAACTATACTAAGACAACTATCTGGAAAAGCATATATTAACAAATTTATTGAAGGGATCTAGAAACTATTTAACAAATAAAAACAAATTTAGAAAGAATGAATTTTTTTTTTTTTTTCCCTAGTTTGATCCAAATGGAATGCGTCATATACAAAATACTAACAAGAAATTAATATAAGTCTAGGCTCTTTATTGCTGCAAGATTTGAGAATGTTGCTGGAATCACTCCCATATTGATTATGGGATATATATATATATATATATATATATATATATATATTCGTGAGCCACTCACAATTATGTTCGCAAATATGATAATTTAGAGTTAAATGAAATAGTTCGTGAAACAGCTCATTTGTTCGTGAAATATACTTGAGCTCGGCTCGTTTATTAAACGAGCTTGATTATTAAGATGGAGCTCAGCTCATTTAGCCGAGAAACGAACATGAACGAGCATTTAATGAGCCGAGCACCGAGCGAGTGATAAACAGTATGGCTCAATTACAACCTGCTACAACCCCTACTTCACCTTTTGACCTGCGACTTACTCATGAAAATAAAGAATCTCTTTCAAAAGAATGTTGAATATCCATCCATTTTTTGTCAAAAGTAGAGTTGAAATTCTTGTGCTAGTTGACTAATGGTTACCAACTCCAACTACCACAACCTAAATGTCAACTAAACCACCATTGTTGACAAATGGTAGTTATTCACACTCGGTTTTGGCCTTATAAATAGAGGGCATTTCTCTAGCTTCATTGACAGACAAACAAGGAGAGAAAACACAACAAAGAGAGAGTTGTGTGAGAGAGAGAGATTGAGAGAGTTTTAGGAAATGGTTCCTAAAACTAGGGTGTAGAAAATAGTGAAGAAAATATTGTTTGGTGTTTTTAAGAGAAACACTTTGAGTGCCACTATTTTTGTATTCATCTCTCTGTATCCCTACTATTTTAATAGCGAAAGAATTATTCGGAGTTTATCCCATAGACGTAGCCCTAATCAGTTAAGGGTGAACCACGTAAATCTTAGGTGTCGATATTTTTATTCCACTGCATTTATTTTCTATCGTAATCTCATTGAAGGGACCTAACGAGTGGTATCAGAGCCAGGTTGAGCTCCTTAAAGGTTTTTGAAATTTTTCCTCGAAAAAAATTCATTCGGTCCGAAAATGGAGATTTTAAAATTTGCTCAGAAGTTAAATTTGATCACACCACTAGGTCGGACTTGACGAGAGGAAGAAGCTACAATTTTTGGGAGGAAAAACGGATGCCGGAAGACATCGCACACGCTGGCGCGTCACCAACTTTCCTGCCCACGCCCATCCACACGCCGCACGCGCTGCTAGAGGTTGAAGACAACCACGTCAGTAGCCACGTCAGCAAGAGTGCCACGTCAGTAGTCTAGGTCATCCGCCACGTTAGCATCGGAGCCGAGTCGATTGCCACGTCAGCTTGTGGGTCAACTTCCCAGGCTTTGACACGTGGTGCTCCATCATTCTGCCACATCACCAGTTTTGAGTCTACTGGTTTGAACCGATCTAGTTCGGTTCAGTGTGTTTTGAGGTTTGGTTCAACCCTTTTCAGACCGATTTTTGAAGAGGTCAGACCGGTTCCTACCGTTTTTCAGCGTTTCAGATCCAATGGTGAGCTCAGTTTTGCCTAATTTGGCTTGTATAATCTCGTACAAGCAAATTGAGGCATTTTTCATGGAGTTTTCAAGTGCAGATAGGATGATCCCCCTTATGCCCACTAATTAAAATATGTGGAAGCCAAGAATAGAAGAATACGATTCGAAAACTGTCGATGGAGACACGGATCAAGATGAAGGCATTATTAAATGCTACCATAGTGGCGAGAGGAGTCACAAAAGAAGGAGATACGTGGAGATGAGCTCTGCATTAATGTTTATTCCCTCCGGTATGGTGATTCTAAGGAAAGAGATACGTGGAGATGAGTTCCGCATGAATGGTGATTCCTTCTGGTATGGTGATTCAGAGGGAGGTGATTTCCTTTCACTATGATGATAGGTGAAAGAGAGAAAGATAAGTATTTGTCAAGCATCCCTGTGGTGCCTTGTGTCAAAAGTCTTCCTGATATAGTGGAGATCAGGCGGCGTGTTCCGTTGGTTGAAAACGGCGGTGCAAGATGATTTGACAGAGTTGATCTTTTCATAGTGATTGAAAAGAAAGAGATATACGGAGCTGAGATAGTCTCCATGATGTTGTTTTCCCTGTTCAAGATTTATGAATAAGGATGAGATACCTTTCTCTAATGTGTTCAGAGAAAGAGAGAAGGTATTGAGTAAGGGGGAGCTCAGACCCCTCCACCAAAGAATGATGGTGTCAAGAAGGGGGAGCTACAGAATTTTCAAGAAGAAGATGGAAGTGTCCCACTTGATGGAGTAGGGGGAGCCAGAGAGAAGTTGTTCCTTTTTTGAGAGAGAAAAAAAAGAAGATGGAAGCGGTACCCTACTCTTCGGCAGTAGGAATGTTGATGTAACGACATGAACAAGCATTGTTAGTGGGAGAGAATTACGAAAAAAGGTTGGAGGGAGAGTTTGTTGATATTCCAACCTTAGTCAAGAGAGAAGTTATTTTTTGACAAAAGGAAAGTTGACTTTGTGCATGTTGACATGAAACCAACTCCACCAACTCCACCACCATTGTTGACTATTGGAGGAGCTTGTTCACATATGTTTTGGCCCTATAAATAGAGGGCTTCTCCAACAGATTGAGATAGGCAAACATAGAGTGAAAACATAACAAAGAGAGTTGTGTGTGAGAGAGAGAGATTGAGAGAGTTTTAGAAATGGGTTCCTAAAACTAGGGTGTAGAAAATAGTGAAGAAAATATTGTTGGGTGTTTTTTGGAAACACTTTGAGTGCCACTATTTTTGTATGAATCTCTGTTGTATACCTACTATTTTGATATTGGAAGAATTATTCGGAGTTTATCCCGTGGACGTAGCCCTAATCAGTTAAGGGTGAACCACGTAAATCTTAGGTGTCGATATTTTTATTCCACTGCATTTATTTTCTAATCGTAATCTCATTGAAGGGAGCTAACAAAGAACTTCTGCCCATTAAAAGCCTAACACTAGAACATCTTTCATCTATACCTATATCTCATTTATACCTATATCACTCAACTCTACTTTTAATAAAGAAAGCCCTGCAAAAATTTATTTGATCACATCAAGCCAATCAAAATTTCCACCTTTATCTAATTCATTTATTGCTTCTTTACCTATTCCTGACCCACAATAGTCTTTTTCTTTTTCAAACCTTAACCAAATCCCAAACAACCTTTTTCCTTTGTACTTTTAATGTTTGTGGGACCCAAACATCATTATCCTACCCTTCAAACTGAAACGTCCCTTCCCCTCTCTCTCTCTCTCTCCCCTCCAAATTTTCAAAACATCTCCAAGTCTCCCTCTCTCCCATCATGCCCCAATCTTCTCACAAAGAAGCCCAACCAAATTCTCTCCAACCTAAGCTCACAAACATTAGGCTTTTTAAACATCTTAGTTCTTTGGGCTTTCGTCCAAATAGCTTCAGAAAGTCTAAAAAGATTTCTACTTTGTTCCCTATTCCTATTTGTGCCTAGGGGTGATAAAAAAGTCTGAAAACCGATACCGATCCGATACCGAACCGAAATCAAACCAATTTTTCGATGATCGGTTCGGTTTCAGTTAATAAAATTATAAATTATCGATTTTTGATTCGGCGGTTAGTTTCAGCAGTTCGTGAACCGAACCGAACTGACTCACTATTATATATATACACATCTTTCTAGAAACCCTAAAATCTAAAGTCTCCCTTTTTTTTTTTCTACCGCCTCTCCTTCTTTCCTTATGCCTTTTTCCTTCTTTTCCATCTTCCCTATCCTCTCTTTCTTTCTTTTGTTTCTAAACCCTAGCCCACTTTACACCGCAACCATTTCTCGCACATTATGGAACCATCTCAGCCTTTGGTGTAATCTTCACACATTATGGAACCATATCTCGCATACATCACAGCAAATCTAGAACTCGTTGTTGCCGTAAGTTTCACTACAAAGTGGCTTCCTGTTCATCGTCTTCATCTTCCTCTTCCCCACTTTTATCCTCTTCTTTTGATGGTGGAGACATCTTCACTAGAAAGCAGCAGGTTAAACAAACTTAGAAGCCTAAGAAAACTAATCAAATGGCTTTGTTTTGTTTTTTAAATCTGAAAATTTATATTTTAGAAATATTTGATGATTTATGTAGTTAAATTTTTTTTTTTGCTAGTAGATCTGAATCATTTGATAATTTATTTATTCAATTTTTATTTTATTCTGGAAATTTATGTTCTGGAATCAAATAGTTTGCTAGTAGAACTAAACAAACAGTTTTGTTTTTGTTCTGGGATTTGATTTTGTTGATGTAATCTTTTCTATTTTTTTTTTAATTTTTTAGCAGCACAAATGGATGGATTTTATTTTATTTTTGTTTGTTTGGATGTTGTAATTTTGAATTTGTGATTAATTTGTAAAGGATAATGTAAGTGTTTTATGAACTGTGAATGAATTTGCTCTGCTTTTTGTCTCATGGGGAATTTTGGTGTATAACTGATACCGAACCGAAAAATCGGTTCTGTTTCATATCGGTTTTATCTTCGTTCGGTTCGGTTTTCGGTGTCAAAATTTTCTTATCCATTTTTCATCGGTTTTCTTATTTCAATTCGGTTCGGTTTTGATCACTCCTATTTGTGCCATTCCTCTTAAAGCATTGAAATATAAGCCTATAAAAAGCAACAAGGAACTTAGAACTCCCTTAGTCTCCCCCAACCTTCTTCTTCTCTCTCTTCTTCCATAGGAGATTGTTCTGTGTCTGATAATTTAATCGGTAACAATAATATGAGAATTTTGAATCAGCAGTAGGAGTCCGATTCATCCTCTCCTTGTTCAGAATCTGGATCAAAAACCAATATATTAGATGATTTTGACGATGAACTAATGAAGGCAATAAGAACTTGGGACTTAGGTAAAAAATTGGGCCTTTGTTATGAAGGGCTAGAATCAGAGGTGGTGGAGGCTTTGGTAAAGCTTAATGATTATGAGATATCTCATCTTAATAGGAACTTTTTCATCTCATTTAGCGGCTCCATCACAATTGGTTCTGAAATCCGGATTGTTTAGTTATCTTGTAGTCTTATTAGCATAGAAGATGAAGTTGATGTAGTGTAACACCCTAATTTTTAAATATCGAATTTTTAATTAAAATGACTAATTTGAAAATAAAATTTATTTTGAGGGATATTTTACAATTTTAATCCATTGGTATTTTTGTAAATAATAAATGTGTCGAGAGCAATTTTGACATTCTAATAGTGATACTATTATTGTTTTTATGAATTTTGTCGTTTTGTAATAATTGTTATTATTATTATTATTATTATTA
>CATIWJ010053219.1:0-14267 GCA_949640765.1 Croton laevigatus | reverse complement strand
CAAATCAGAAACCATGTCTTATAGCAGATGTTCCTCTTAAAATTATAGCAGATTTAGAATTTTGGTGGGTTCTGTCAATAGTTGTCAAATCTTTAAAACCGGTATTTAAGTTGATATGTAATTTTTTGGAGTTCTTGTTGGACAATAAAATCTTCCTCTAATAGCACTGAAAAAACGTTAAAGTCCACGTATATCTGCTCTTTTATTTGCCAAAATACTGTATATAAATTGGATTGATCAATAGATTTCATGGAGTTCACCAAATGCATTAATTTAAGGGTGTAAATGTAAAACACTCTATTAACTTCTAAATATTACCCTTTTTTGTGCCAATTATATGTGTATTTAGTTAGTTTTTCACTTTTGAAATAGTAAATGTTCGTATTTCATTACTCTTAATCACATATTGTTGCAAATTTGGCATATATAAATTTTGAGGAATGGATTAACCTTATTGAAAGGGCTACCACCAATATTATGTTTGATCTATAGCGTATATTCAACAACTGAAAGGTTTTTATTGAAAAAAAAAAAACATTATTAACATGACTTTTTAATATCCAACTATGTAAAGAAAACATTCTTTCAAGACATTTAGAACCACTTACAAAACCAATAACTATTTTTTTTAAAGAAAAATCAAAACATATTATATTTTTTATTTTATGAAAAGTAGTACTACCTCTATTTCTAATTTAGCAAGACTTTAGGATTTTTTAACGTTCCAGAACAAATAAGATTTTTATTATTATTTTTTTAATTAGGATAATTATACCATTTATATATAATTTGTCTTTAGTGCATATATGGAGAATCAACTTTTATATTGAGTGTTTCGTCAGAATGAGAAGAAAATTATAAAAAAAAATAAAAGATAAATAGTAAAAGTCCCAATTAAAGAGAAACGAAAGTAATATTTTACTTTTATTTTTCACAGTATTTATTTGTATAAGATTTTTAAAATATAATTTTGTTAAACAAGTCCATTAGATATTCATTACAGACTCATAAAAAAGTTTGATTTAATTATTAGATCTCACATCAAATATGAATAATGAATGAGAATGACGTTTGGCTATCTTCACCTAATTTTCAGATTGAGGTAAGCCTGATATGAATTATTATCTTACAGTTAAAAACCAAATAATTTCTTAAAAATGTTTACATAGTTCTAAAGAATAAAAATTGACAATTAAAATGAAATACATACACAATATATATACAGTTGCTTAGTTTCCACACTTTCTTAACAATTAAGAATGGTTAAGAAGAGATTTAAAACCAAGGAATTACTTAAAAATTGAATTTATTGATAGAAGATAAAGATAACAAAACTGGGTATTAGTTGAGATTTGGATAAGACTGGTCGCAAGTCAGAAGAAGCGCGTACCAGAAAATGTTTAAATTTTTTTTAATATAAACAGAAATATTTAAAATGAAATTATCAACTTTCTTCCTTTGTTCTCGGTTGAAATGAAATCAAAATTAAATCTAATGATTTTGTTTTTTATATAACAGATTGAATAAAATATTTTTTTATAAAAGAATCTATGTATTGTACTACTGCACTTGCTGTTTATTTAAGGAATCGATATTATTTAGCAAAGATGCGTCTTGCCAAAAATAGAATTGATCAATCTGCAAAAAATATTTAAAAAGAGATTTATCAAACAATTATTTTTGCATTTATAATCTCAAGCAAGAAATTCCCTATAAAAAAATTTTAAGAAACAAATTATCTGTAAGAGGTCTGTTTTCGGATATTTTCATTCTATTAATAAGTGTTTGTGGTGCTGAAAGTTTGAAAATTATTATATTAAACTTGCCGAAAAATTCAGGTGCAAAATGGTGATTAAAAGAATTTGGTAGTCGAATATATCAAGTGAACCTTATTGCACTCTAAATTCAATACTATTATTTTTTTTAAGAGTGAAAATATAGAGAATTTTGGGCTGTAAAAGTAATTAATCAATTTCATTATCAATTTAGTTAAATTCATTCATCATTATTAATCGGGGTTATAATAAGTTGAGCTTACTTTATAAATTATTCAATTTAAATTTTATTCATGAATGGAAAAAAAAAATCATATTCACGAGATGTATGAGTCTTTCAAAGTTAAAAAACAAAAATTCAAGTCAATTGACTTTCTATATACTATTAACTTATCCGTAATAATTGATTACAAACTGATTACTATATGATTAATTTCGTTTACAACTCGAATTTTATCAATTCAAAGTACACATAAAAATATTTTGCAAAATTTATAAATTGAATAATTGATCTGATCCTCCACTTTTCTCAAAGCAAATGATGTTAGGAAGATTTGACTACGAAACATTCCAACAAATCACAAAAACAATTCCTCAGCCTCATACTCTTGCAAATTGCTTTATTATTTATTTCCTTGGAGAAAAAAATTTGCGTTGACATGTAAATACAGTTTTGCTTGCCTCATCAAAAATACCCACTCCAACAATTGTCTGTATCGTTGATGAAGTCATTGTTTGCATCATGAGATTAATGCGACGGTCAGAAATTAATGCTGATGTCGTTTTCTTAATCCATTAAAAAATTTTATTAGCTTCAAAGTAGAGATCATCGATCACACTCTATACTCCCAAGGCAAAGCAAAAACTGCGTGCTATTGTGGGAAGGGTTAGGTGAAAGGAAGCTATTGTCACCATGTCGCCTTCAAATTTGGTGTTATTTGTTCCTTTTTAACCCAAACTAAACAAAAAATAACAATTCACTCCCTTTCACTTGTTTTTTAATCACACTAATTAATGTTTCATTGATTGAAATATTAAATTATACTAAACACTTAATCTTAATCTCAACTATCATGTTTTTAATCATCCATTTGCATATAGTGCATGATTTATTTCTAAATTTTTAGTGTTTGATAATTCAACTTTTGTTTTTGTTTTTTAACAGCTAATGTGATCTTTGTTGTCTTCGGTGTAAAATCCAAGTTTCTAAAGATAAGAATCTCTTATAATCGTGTCAATAAATTTATAGTACAATATTTTATTTTAAAATTACTCATTTTAGTAGAAAATTAATGTTTCATTTATTTTAAAAATTAGCAATCATATTGCATTATACACGTTTTTTTTCTTGAAATAATTCAATATTTGGAAGGGCAGTGGTAAATTATGCTTGACCCTTGATAGGCCTGCGTACTTTGATTTAAAGTGTCCAACCTTTTTACTATATTCCATATATAATGAGAGTTTCATTCACTAGGATGTTTTTTCCCTTTTATAACTTAACAAATGTGTAATTTTATTATAACAAAATATTAACAAGCTTGAAATAATATTTTTTTCAGTTCAATAGAGAGATTTAATTCATGGCCGTACAATAGGGGTGACCCTTCCCTACACACGTCCGGATGAAAATTCAAACTCGTAATTAATAGGTCACAACACAGCGCACTGACCATTAGGCTAACCCATCAACTCCTAACAAGTTTGAAAAATTAACTAAATATTATTTTCTATTTTGTATTTATCAATATGACATAATTAAATACACGTATTTCTACATGTTTCCTATTTACCTATTTACGGATACTGTGAATAGATATATTAAAGTTGGAAGAGGTGTTATTCAAAGATATATTCAAGTGCAAAATTAGAAATTTTGGTCTGTTTGTGGAAGTGATCTACTTCTAACAAAGTGGGAGATCAAATTAATATTCAAATATATAGAGGATTTTTATATTTTGTTAACTCTGTCATCTATATATCTATATTGTTCTCAAGAGTGCCAGAGTGTGAGATGAATGATGATATCTTGACTAGCTAGCAAATGTCTTGATAAATAATACTAATCAGTCATTAGAATCATAGTGCTTTTGTGACCCGCACATTCTTTTTGTTTTTTGTTATATGTTTTTTTATTAGTTGTGGCATATTAAATTATTGGTTAATAAATAAACCATCAATGCATTTAAAGAGGATATAATTACACCATGAATGATTGAATTGAATGTTGGTTCAATTGTTCATACAATTTTCATGTCGGAGATGGATGGTGGAGGGGAGTTTTAAAAATCTGATTTTAATTATATCAAAAACTAAAACCAACCAATAATCGATTAGATTTTTAATTTTTAATTTTGGATTGTGTGGTGGATATGAATTAAAAGTGAATAGCACTTTTTAAAAGATTATAGAAATAAATGGCATATAATTTGGAAAAATATAATAAATAGTAATTTTTTTTTTACATTTATACTCCTAATAATAATAATAGTAGTAGTAGTGGGTGTATGAAAAATAAAAGAGCAAATCACGATAGTTTCCTTCCCTTTCTCTTTATTCTTCTTTTTCTTACGTTTCATTTAACTGGAAACATTATCGTCACCATAAAGACGCCGGAAAAAGCCAGAGTTCTTCTTCTTCTTGCTTCCTTTTTTTTCATTTTTGCTTGAACACTAATAGAAAATGAGTTGCCCTTTGAAAAAAAAAAAACCCCAAAAAATGAGAGGAAAAAAAATGGTAAAGAATGTAAGCCATGGAATAATTTTTATAATAAAAATAATAACTTTACAAATTCCATAACATCTTAATCATTAAAAATTTGGTTTTATTACTGTTAAATTAACAATTAATAATATTTAAATGGTTTATTAACACACAACCAAAAAAAAAAAAAAAAGAGAAGAAAATGTATATGATATCACTTTCTATCAAGCACAAATGTAATTTGTCTTCTTAGATAAAATATGCGAAGCATAAAAATTCTAAGAAAGTGCCACCTAAGCAAAACATTCCTTTGTAATATTACAAAAATGTTAAGAGATTAGAATTCTGTCTGTTTTTTAATCTTGAAATGGAAAACCTTCTGTTTTCATTATTATAATGAAGTAAGAGGAAGGCAGAATAAAAAGAATCAGCCGCCGTCTGTGGGGATCGAACCCACGACCACGTGGTTAAAAGCCACGCGCTCTACCACTGAGCTAAGACGGCTGGATGAAGATGTTGTTAAAGCAAATAATAGTATCGTAATTTTAATAAATCCGCAATCAATTTTCATGTTTCAGAAATTGCAATATAATTTTTAAAAATCATTTTATCAAAGAAAAAGAACCCCTCCACGTTCAACAACTCATAGAAAATATGCTCTAGTTTATAATAAATCTACAAAATCCTATGAAACTTTTCTATTCTATTGACAATAGGTTTAAACCTATTTACATTCGAGTAATGATATATATATATATATTGTTAGTTCATATAACACAACCATAATCAAATTTACAATAAGTTGGCAGTGAGTTGCAATAAGTTTACAAAATGTTGTATTTTTATATTATTCATTTTCGTCAGCCAAATTTACATAGAATTTACAATTCATTTCTAAATTATTAAGTTTCTATGATGCAAATAAAAAGACGTATGATTTACAATATATGCTACGTGAAATATTAGCCATATCATCAACTTACCTCATGAGTTCACAATCAGTTTATATGATCTCATGTATTAGTTTACAGCCAACATACAAACAAAAAGTTAATAATAACACTCGATTCATAAAATAATAATAATAATAACACAACAACCATGTTGTATTGGGTTAAAAATCAATTTAAATTATGTTTGAAAAAAGTTAACTCATATAATACAATTAATTTGCTTTACAATACGTGACCAAATTATTATTTTCACTCTGAACTTTGCCAAAAGTTCATTTTTCACTTCAGAATTAACTTTGAGCTAAAAACACCATTATTTTTTGAGTGCCAGTTCCAATTTTACCCTGAATAATCTATTTTGTCAAAAATTGAAGAAATTTTGAAATAAGAGGAACCAACCGGAAAAATGTAGGCCAGGTCAGCATTAAAAAATAAAATAAAATCATTAACACATTGGACAAATAACGTGAAACTGACGTGAAAAATAAGGACTGAAGTGTTCCATCTTTTAGCTTATAATCAAATAGCTTTCAGAATTGAGAGGGCGAGAGAGAAATATGAGCGCTTATTAATGCAAACCTTAAATTGACTTACAAAAATTACCAAACTTTGCTCAATGTAATGTATTAATTTTATTGGCTGTTGTTTTATTTGTCTTATAAACTATTTTTTTTAGTTAGTATTAAATGGAAGAAAATATGGAACATGCTCATGTTCAGTATATTAATCACTACAAAAATGTAGAATTTCCAATTTATTTTCAATCCAATATTTTGGTAATTTCGGTTACCGAATACCATTCGGTAATTGGTAATTCGGTAAAAAAAAAAAAAAAGAGGCCGAAATATTTTCAATACGGTAAATCACAATGGCTTAAAAAATATTCGGTTATTGACTATCAAAAGATCGATAATGGTGGTAATAATGATTACCAGATGCTCTCTTCTATTTGGAGCAAAAGTTGAAATTTGAGATTTTTGTATAAATTGAACAAGTTTAGGGTACGTCGTCTGTGGAGATTAAACAGACAACCTGGGGCTGGATTGAAAAAATAGCATAAAAATTTTGAGAGACGACCACGTGGTTAAAAGCCACGCGCTCTACCACTGAGCTAAAAGAAAAGCGCTGCATTTTACTCACAAATCCTAAACCTAAAACGTCCCTTTCCTTGTTTTTTTGTCTGCGGTTTATTTTCTCAGTTCCGTTCTTTCTTCCGCCGACCATCTACTCCCTTTCCTTATTCTCCGGTGTGAATCTCCAGCGTCGTTGCGGTTGCTCCCCATTCTCTGCGGTTTGAAGTTCTTTACTTCATTACAGTAAGTTAAATACTCTTTAGTCTTTATTAATTGAAAATTCTGTATTTAGGGTTTTTAATGTTATTGAAACGTTCGGTTGAAATTTGTAATAGAATGATTTGTATTGTAGATTGAATAGTTTGTATGGCTTGTATTTGATGGTTATGTTTCTTTGTTAGCTATCTGTGAATAGATTGAATGGTCTTCTGCAATTTCTTGAGCTGCAGAAATTATACACTGTTGTGTATGTTTTCGGTTTAAAACCGAAGCCGACAAGTCTGAATTGGAAATAACCGGTTACTGGACCGATTTTGCTGACCCGGTAAGTTCGTATTTAGTTCGCTTGCTTGCAGATCACTTTCCCTACAATTTTCCTGTGGACAAATTATTTTATTAGGAGTAATAATCTATCTTTATTTAATTTTTTCACCAATCGTATAGGTTTTGCTCTTTCAAAAATCGTATAGAGTTTTGAAGCAGATATGGGTTTAACAAATTTCATAATCACCGTGGCTGGTGTCAGCGCTGTCGTTCTGTTGCTCAGAAGTGATGTTAAGCAATCGGCTACGATCTTTAGGCGCAACGTTAAGCATATTCGCAACTGGCTGGAGGAGGAATCCTCCGCCGCCTCCAAGTACTCTCTCTCATTAATCCTTTTATTTTGAATTGGATTCTATGCTTCGGAACTTGAATTAACTTCTTTACATCATCTAAATAAGAGGGGTTTTAAGATGAATAGCATTCTTGGCAGTTCTAAGTTGTTAGCTTATTATTACTGATTCTTTCTGCATAGTGACTATTTCCAGTTGTCATCTTTACTGTCAAAAAGGATATAAGCCTTTGATGGGTTTTTGTACCTTTTCTTTTACTTTCTGTTGTGTTCTTGTAAAGGTGTATTTTCCAATTAATGATGTGAAAAGGGTTTTCTGATTGAGCCCGGAGAAATTAAGTTTTTCATCTTTTTTTGTGATCACGTCATGTTTCTTCAAGGTTTTTAGATCCAGAAATGTACTTTACTGATGGCAGTTTGGGGTGCAAAAGAAGTTTAGCTACCTTCATAAAGATGCAGCATGAAGGGATGAATGTTTTCAGTGGTTCATTCTATTGCGGATTTTTCTTCTAGTTTAGTGTCACAAATTGTGTAGCTGTTGGAGTAAATATATTGATCTTTTTCTTCTCATTAGTTGTAGGTGTTGGGTTTCTTTTTTCTGCTTTGGAATTCAAGATGATAATGCATGGACTACGGCTTTGAATTTTATTCTCTCTCTTTTCTCTTGAGGCTCTGATATGAGGGAATATTTAAGTCCAATAACTTTTAAATATCTTGTATCATCTCTTGTGCAAATTTATTTAGAGTTACACATTTCTCTGGTTTGGAGTATGCATATTTCATTAGTTGGCATTGATGACTTGCCATTTCCTGTCATACGTAGAGCCAGTATTGCAAACTGGGAGGCTAAAAAAATTTTCAAAAATTTAGAACAGAAAATTCTAAATATCCTCTTGTAAAGATGGTGAAATACAAGAACTTTGCACATTACGAGGGTAAATTTCCTAAAACATTTAGGCTAGGATTGGAGCCACTTCTTTCCTTGGTCCTTGGCTTCCTCCTCCTTGAAAATTTTTTTGTTATATATTCTAGTCTTTGTATTTTTTAAATTGGATATGAATTCTCAGTTACTGCTGTTATAGGGAAATCCTCTCAGGTGTTGCAGAAAACTATATACTTTTGAGATCTTTTTCAGAGATGCTTTCAAGGCTTGGCTAACATTTTGAAACACGAATTCTTGTTCTATTGAGTTTACTTTATAAACAAACTAAGTTAGACCTAATTATCAGGCATGCATAATGAATGGGCCAAGCTCAAGCCTGAGGACACTCAGCTCCTTAAGACCTGCAAGCTTGCTTGTTTATGAAGCTTGCAAACAGGTTCATGAATATGCTTGTAAAGAGGCTCACAAGCTGGCTAATTTATTAGGCTCTCATACAGATCCATGAATAACTCTTTTTAGGTTCATGAGCCTGTTTGTTTAATAGGGTAGTGTACAGGTTTATTAATGATTCATGAACAAGTTTGCTTAAGCTTACAAAACATAAGTTAATAATTTAAGGGATTATTTCAATAATTGTATATCTAGTATTATTGATGATCATAAAATATTAAGCTGTATAATTATATATAGCGTATTTAATTATATAACCAGTAATTGTAATAATTTTGTAGTTCTAGTTGTCAATTGTATCTTGTATTATCTTATTATTATTATAATAGTATCCTTATTATGCTTTACTCAGAAATAATCACAAGTATTATCACTGTACATAGCGTCTTTATTTTAAATATTATGATAATTAGGATTATAATAATTTTTTAACTTTTTTACTTACCAATATTATCTAATAGTATTATGATTGTAACTTTTTGTGATTTTAACAACTGGTATAATTGCACCCAGGCATCTATAACAGTAATTACAATCATCGCTATTACACGATCGTAATTGTCAATGTATCTAGTACTATTATTTGTACTTGTTGCTACTAGTTGGATTGCTGGTATTGTATTATGAAGTGCTTAATTACTTAAACATGTTCTGGAATTGTGAAATTCCAGTTAGTTGAGTTAGAGTTTGAGGTCAAACTCAAGCTGCAATGGGGTCTCATTCAAGCTCGAGCTTAAACTTGAGATAAAGCTTCAATCTAATTGAGTTACTAACAAGCAAATCTCAAGCTTAACTGTTGCGTTTGATCGTTGCAATTTTAGAAGTGCTGGGCTCAGCCTCCAATGTTAAGAACTGATCGCAGCTCAAACCTACGTAACCAAATCTGAACATTTCAAAGTTAGGCTTGGCTAGCTTTGATCCGCTTCAGTCCTACTTGTAACGCAAATGTTGGAATTCGAAACTTAGTGATTGCTCTTCTAAGATCTCTGATAATTGCATGTGGTTCTTAGCCAACTCATTTCTTTACTTTCATATTTTGGATGCTAATATGAGATCAATGTAACCTTTTTCAGGACTGCTGAGAAGCAAACTCCCAAAGAACTGGACTCAAAGGTTCCCCAAAAAGACGTCCCCAAGGAGGACAAGCACTAAATAGAGTAAAGATTTGGAGTTTTGCATCTCTTTAGGATTAGCATTAATGCTATAGCTTAAATAATTTATGATTAATATATAGACATTTGCATCCAAATTTCTAATGTTGTTAAGCTTATTTGCAGTCGCTCGATATGCCAACATGCATTTAGCTAGAACTAAATCATACTGAGATAAATTGTCATAGGAAGTTCTTATTTATTTTTCACTACAGCATTTATTTAGTATTTCCTATTGTAATTATTTTTCCTCTGAAGTCTCAAAGTTACTGGAAAGGGCTCCCTTTTGCACAATAAAGAATAATTAGTTCATGATTTATTCAATCTCTGACCTCCATTTGCCAAAAAATGTAGGATTCTTCAATCTCTTTGGATATTTCTCTACGCTGGTAATTGCTATAGACCTATGTAGAAATTATGGAAAGCAAGTGTTTTGTTTAGGACTACTTGTGTTTTTGCCTCATAATACTCTACTGTCTCAAGGGTAAGTATGCATGGCATAGTTTTATACCTGTATTTTTAAAAAATGCATAAAAATTTTCTTTTAGGTTTTAAAAAATTATATTATTTATCACTTGATTTAGGATCGTAAATGAAAGCGGAGCTGAGTTTTAACCTTATCCAATTGAGTTCAAAAAAAATTCTGCCATGCTCGAGCTCAGGAATCAAGCTTGACTTATCTTATTTAGAAATAGAGCTCGGCTTTCAGGCTCAGTTTAACAAGTTTCAACAAATTAAGCTCAAGCTCAGGTTCAATGAATCACAAAAGAAATTCTAATTATTTTCAGTGAGACAACTTGTTAAAAGTTAATGAAAATTAGCTGTACAAGTAAAATTGATTGAAATTGTTCTTATTTTCAATTCGGTCGATTTTGTTATGACTCAGATTCCTGAAGTTGATAATTGAATATTCTGGAAAATGGGGAAAAAAATTGAGGAATGAGACACTTATTTTCTAAAGTTGGGTGGGAGTATCAGAGTAACAATGGACTGAATAATATAGTTTTAAAAACATACTTTTGTTTTGTGAGTGGTATGCATTGCAATTTACAGTTTTGGAGGCAGATTGGTGATTCCCGACATCTGATATTTCAATGGGCAGCTCAGCTGTGAGAGTTTTGTGGATAAGAAGAGAAAACTAAAATTCTGGTATGGTCCCAATGAAAGGGAATATGCATAACGCAGGCTTTATGTAAAAGAAAAAGAAAAAGGAAAAGCATAATGATCCAATGCACAATTATTTTGTATGTTCATAAGTGGCCCAGCATACTTTGCTTCTCCCATCTGCATTTCCCGAATCAGCGGAATACATTTTTCACTTTTTGCGTCTTCTATCAATGAGTTTGCTATTAATATTCTTCCATTATATGAGGCTCTACCTACTTCTCCTGAAAAAAAAAAAATTCCAAACTTAATTTAATATTCTAATGTATTTGACTTCATATTTTAAGATTAATTATGAATTTATTATTAATATTTTTACACTACATGACGCACTACTTTTTTTATTTATTTTGATAATTGTTAGCTTTTTGCAGTAGCCGTTCACGGAAAGCTAAAAGTTATAGAGGCTATTAATATTCTTATATTACATGAGGCTCTACCTACTTCTCCTGAAAAAAAATAATTCCAAACTTAATTTAATACTCCAATGTATTTGACTTCATATTTTAAGATTAATTATGAATTTATTATTAATATTCTTACATTACATGACGCACTACTTTTTTTATTTATTTGGATAATTGTTAGCTTTTTGTAGTAGCTGTTCACGGAAAGCTAAAAATTATAGAGGCTAGTCTTGGATAAAACGCTATATAAATAAATAAAAATTATTTCAAAATCTACTTATCAAACGTTATGAAAAATAGCTTTTAGTATTTTGACCGGTTCAAATTATAAAAGTTATTCTAAAACTATTGCCCTACACAATCTTAGTCATTTATTATATTATTTACTGTTTACCATATATTTACTGTTTATTTCTTTGTTTATACTTTATTTATTTATCATATGTAAACAAAGTTTTGTATTTCTAGCCAAGTTTATCATATGTTTATTTTTGTTTGACATTTATTTAATTTTTTTTTTTTTTTGGAATACGTTTAGAACATTTATGTCCTCTATTTGTAATCACAAAATACAAAGGCAGATGGACCGAAATATTCCAAAAAGTCAACTGAAATATTTAGGATGATATTGTTACGACCCCATACTAAAGTGAAATAGTGACATTTCCAAAAGTTGGAAATGAAAAATTTTATTTTCTTTCTTGAGTTTGTATAACCAAATTTCAATATATTTTCTTTTTTTGAAAGACAATTCGAAATACTGTGATAATTACCGATTTGTTTTGCATGTAGATTAGATCTTCTAATTTGAGTGATCCTTTATTGGTATATGGCAACATTTCTTCATTAGAATTTTATTTTTTCAATTTTTTTTACGAGTTTCAAATATAACCAATTTTTAAAATGTCAAAATTATTTTTAATGAAAATATATAACGTTTTTAAATTTATATTTATATTTCTCTTTTATTTATAAAAAATTTTATCGTACTTCGCTATTATTTATGAATACATTGTCAAATTTTGCCGAAATAAAAAGATAGTGCATTTAAAAGGGAATTAACTTGTGAATAAGGGAACCCAAGCGTTTAAGTCCCAGGAATGTTTTCCAAACTTTTTAAAAAAATATTCAATTTTCTAAGAATTTGAACTACTTGCCAGAACTTTAAACTTTCTCTTTTACATGCTCTAACCAAACAATATGTTAATATAATTCAAAATTAGCCAAAAAAAACATATTTTATATTATGCAATTATCAAATTTTGGATTATGATTGTAAATAATATTTTAATGAAATTTACCTTTTTAACTTGGTGAAGGCACAAGTAGTTCATACGTTACCATCCGTTTCACATTTTTTTCCCCCATAAGATGTGGATAAACATTAGTTGTCATCATACAAAACAACAAATTAGTTGTAATGAATATTGACTTTTTAAATTATTTTATTTATATTCAGTACAATTGAATAATAAATGAACCATAAGTTTATAATTATACTTATGAATTTATAACGAGAAATTATCAACCAAAAATAAATTAACATTTTATGAATTTGAATTTTATACGGTCTACTTTATGACGATATCGACCCAATTTTATTTTTTTGTTGACCCAATTTCATGAAGAACCACATTGAGTTATCACCTCCTACAAGGTGATAATAAGGATGATTGGATTTCTAACATATTATAATGGGTTGTTATATGTGGTTGGTTTGCATTTTTTTTCTTTTTTATTTTAAATCAAGTGTTAAATTATCTTCATTCAAGTATCTAAATCAATTACATTGAATCATAGTTTGATGAATTTAATTTTGTATATATAAATTTTTATGACTGTAAATTTAACGGTTCTAATTATTTGATATAAAATTTATATATATAGAATCAAATTCTATAAATTGTGGCTCTTAAATTTAATCTCAAGACTATATTAAGATAAATCAACATTTAAATTATAAAAAAAAGCAGCCGCTATTAGAACCACAAGTCTTTACCCTATTATAATAGGGTGATAGTAATGTTTGGCCGTCACTTCTTTTTTATTGGATAAAAAAAAAAATAGTAGTCGCATTCAAGATATCATAATTCAAAATACACAACGATAATTAGCTTATTCTTTTTTTTTTTTTAAATATCAAATATACTAAATGTTTGTCCCTAATCCAACTCAAAATATATCGGTCCATTAAAAAGTAAAATAGTTCCAACAATTATTTTTTCAAATATAAAGATCGAAGTATCGACCTCTTATTTAAAAGGTAAGAGTATCGAACGGCTCAAACTCTTGTTGGTAATTAGCTTCTTCCATTAATATTTTTTCAGGATAAAAAATTATGAAAATTAAGATACAACTCATAGCTTTTTCTTTAAAAAAAAAATTATGAATTGAATTTTTGAAACTCTATTTTTGGTAAAATCTATTATCAATCTAGACTTGAGTCGTTTATTTTAAATATTTTAATCCTTGTTTTGTCAAGTGAAAAACAAACTTATATCTCTTTTTAAAATTTTATAGCAAACAGAATATTTTTTACTCTCCTGTGAAAGGAGAGGAATAAACTCTTAACAGAAAAATCTATAATGCTTATTAATAATAAGTAATCTTCAACCTTATGAGAATATGATTAATTAATTATTATAAATAATTATATATAACGTTTTGGACTATATATATATATATATATATTCTCATTAATATCTTCTAATACATATCACCAAAGCACATCATATTTAGCAATTAAGCTATGTATTCAATTCTAATAGGATGTTTTTTTGGCAAACAATTCTAAAATGGATGGTTGCTGTTATATGGTTAGAAATAAAAAATATGTAGAATAGAACACACCTAAGAAGAGAAAATGGAGAAGAAAG
>CATIWJ010053113.1:0-35670 GCA_949640765.1 Croton laevigatus | reverse complement strand
GACGTTCCTGTAGGGTACCCCAGAAGAATTGGCGGTTTTATGGGGATGAGTTCATGATGTGAACTCTGAATTAGTGGGTGGCGATTGTTGTTCATGGAGTAGTGGTTTTATTTTGTGTTGCTGATAAAACGGCATGTTTCTGTATTGCCCTTTTATCTAGGAGTCTTAGTCACAGAAGAATTAACAAGCAGTTATTTCCTGTTCTTATTTAAATTCCTGTAATTACATGATTTGGGATCATCAATTCAGAAATTAAACTCCTTCTTATACAATTATACTTTGCAAGCTGTGATTGGGACCTATCAATTGAATAAAACCACTACTCCATGAACAACAATCGCCACCCACTAATTCAAAGTTCACATCACGAACTCATCCCCATAAAACCGCCAATTCTTCTGGGGTACCCTACAGGAACGTCGTGGTCCATCAGAATAATTACTGTTCAGTTAAACTACATTAGTATTCTCAGTTTTGATATTTAAGTCAAACATTAAGTATGGACTAATGAATTCTATTGAGTGTTGAAAGGATAGTCAAAGAAATTAAGAAATCGAAAAATAAATCAAGACATCAGATCGCCAAAGAAGAAATCGGAGGTAGTTGAACCAAATCGATCAAGCAAATCAAGCTAATGAACCAAAGGATCAAAGTCAAGGACGGTAAGCTGACCAAACGTCAAATCCGACCGGCCAAATCGGTAAATTTGACCGACCGGATGAAGTCAACAATGGTTGCTGACTGAACCTTCATAATTTTCCTGGACCAAGCTAGTTGTCTGCTCAAACCAAAGTGGTCCGACCAGTCATGGATTCAAATCAGACTGGATTTCCTTTGAATCAGACCTGCCAGCTCAACACTTCAAGAATTCGACCTAATTTCCTATGGGTCCGACCGAATTATCTCCTAGAACGTTTGGACAAAATTTTGAAATTTTGTTTAAGACATTCTAAAATTATTTGTGTCACTTGCATTGCCTTCTATATGTGTGAAAGTGAAGAATATAAAGCCAAATCAAAAGAAATTATTCGATTGCACCAAAGTCAAACCAAATAACTTAAATATTATGGTAAAAAAAAAAAACTAAAATGTTAACAATGGAGCAAAAATTGACTAATACGCACTCAAATGAATTAATAGAATGTTCATCATAACCTTATTTAAGATAAAATTGAGTATCATATGCAGAAATTTTGAATTGGAGATAATGTAGCTTGGATTTCAAACTTGGAGTTTAAATATACGAACATATTTTGTTCTTTACTTGAACCAACTTTGAAGACAATTCATAATAGCCATTTGGAGCTTAAATTCAAATAAATTAGGTTACAAAAATCTAGAACACATGGTGAGATTTGAATTCTGGCAAGAGTTGGTGAAAATTTTCAAAGAAGCAATATTGAGGAACCTTTGAAGGTTGAATTTTGAAGCCATCTCCAATAGCTATTTTGGAGATCATTTGCCTATAAATAGAGGCCTCTCCACATCCCAAAAGATAGAACTTTCATTGAGAAAAACACGTACTTAAGAGCTTTTTTTTTTTTTTTATTTTTTAACAAAGAACTTCATTCAACTTAAATTAAAACAGGACACATTCTGGTTTGGATAACTCTTATACTATCCTCAAAAAGTAGAGGCTCTAGTAAAAGAGGGGGGGGGGGGGGGGGGGACGTACTTAAGAGCTTTAAAGTATTCATTTCTTGTAAGGTTGTGTAAGGGGTTGAGAGAGTAAGAAGAGAGCTTATTTGTGAGAGATCTATACTCTCATTGTTATAAACTTAAGTCATCACATTAAGACTTGAGTATTAGGGAGAGTTATTCTTATTTCATACTTATAAAACAAAAGAGTGTAGGAAAACACTTGAGTTATAGTTTAGTGATATCTATTGAAAAATTACTATATAGTTTACATTCTATAAAAAGGGTTGACTCAACCATAAGTGAGTAAGTAGTAGACTAATTCTCATGGTTCATGAATGCCCTCTAAATAATGATTTCTTTAAGATTTGAACTTGAGCTATCGCCTTGAGAGAGTAATCACACCACTAGTTGTTGATAATATTTATATTGTATAGAAAAAGTTATATATAAGTATGAACGACGGATATTGGAATTTCTAAAAATACTTGTATAAATTTCAGTTATTATTTTAATAAAAATCTCAATTATTATGAAAACTAAGAATCTTAAACATTTTGAATTAAGAGAGAACATTTTGTTTAAAATTAAGTAGTTGGTTTAACTTTTTAAAATACTCGTATTAAAATTAATCTAATTAATATTAAATTTATATTGGGATTGTTTTAAAATTGTCCATAAAAAAATTCTCATTCTTAAAAAAGACCAAATACGTGATTTTATTAAAAAAAGAAAATTGTTGATGACTTATAAGTTCAAAATATAATAAAAATTACAATGAATGTCACTTTATGGGATAAATATAGTCACCTCACATTCAAAAACTTGCGAATGCATGTAACGTGCCGCAGTTGACAATAAATTTACATTAGCTTTATAGTGAGTTTATAATGTTTTTCAGTTCATTAAATCTTAATCTGTCAGTTTATAATAAATTCACAATGTAT
Source organism: Croton laevigatus (assembly GCA_949640765.1). Taxonomy (NCBI): domain Eukaryota; kingdom Viridiplantae; phylum Streptophyta; class Magnoliopsida; order Malpighiales; family Euphorbiaceae; genus Croton; species Croton laevigatus. Next base: position 33,085 of record CATIWJ010053113.1, on the reverse strand, counting down.
TTATAAAATGAATATAAAAGTATATTAATAATAATTAACATGTCTTATGTATTTACACTAAAATTATGATGAAAAGAGTCAAATTACAACTTGTAATAGTAATGAAACTAAATAAGTTGACAACAAATTTATAAGGAGTTTAATAAACTCAATTGATAACATTAACACAAAATGAAAAATCACTATTTTACTTATTCCATCTATCCACGAGCATTTTAACAATAAAGTACATAAAAACATAAACAATCAAAACACAGTGATGATACAGTGCTTATTGGGACCAAAGCCCAGAACCTTGTGGTTAGACCCTCATTTTCTGGACCTGACGAAGGCCCAGAACCGATTTGAACCCAGCCCATTAGTTGGAATCTGGAGGTCAGCACTTGATGACTGACCCCCAGACAGTTCGATCGACACCTAGGGCTCAGGTCGGTACCGATCTATCACTTAAGATTCGTTCCAGTCAAGACCTTCCTAATCACATTTTAAAGTATAGAAAAGCAGACACATGACCCATACTCTGACAAGGAACAAGCAGACAAGCGACCCGTACTTTAATGAGCATGGGCCTTTAAATATATATATTACAGTCATCATTACGGAAAGTGGACATTTACTGTCATCATTACATATGAGTTGTCATTACGGGGGTTCCACGTGTAAGATTCTCTAAAACCTTTATTATAAATACCTCAAGAATCTATTGTTCTGGGGACTGAGTTCTCTTCTTGATGATTATTTCTTTATACCAACTGACCCCTAGACTGACTTAAGCATCGGAGTGCTTGTTACGGCAGCTTCTTTGTCTTCTCCTTTTGTTTTCAGGCTCTAACTAACCAAACATAGCCATCAACTCCTTCAAAGTGAACCACGACTCCTACAGTTTCCCATATTGAACCCCGGAAATATCACACAGAAAGACAGATAAAAGATAACAAATTGGAATATTAAATAAATTCAAGTAATTATTCATTAATTCATAAACAAACATAATAATTAAACATTGCCATTGAAATAATAGCCATAGTTTCTCAACAACAATAGCTAGATTTACAAGAACTTCTCTACAAACATAACTTCTTCATAAAAATTAAATTTGATATAGAGAGGCTCTTCTTCTTTGATTTTTCTAACATCAAAATCCTCTTCGTCTTCATTTTCATCTTCAACGAAGATTGATACTCTTCATCTTTGGCAATAATAGACAACCTCTTCATCCTCTTCATCAATTGGATTTTGACACCTTTTTTGGCAAAAGGCTCTTAGTCTATTCGTACGAGTTTACAAAGTGTGTAAAACTCAATTAGTGAAGATTAGTAATAAGGGAAATGTAAGTAAATATCATATTTTTGAAGATTCATTTAGTAAATAGTACAAACTTTGAAAAATGTAATAAATATTTATTTTTACTTTTATACCATTTTTTTAATAAAATGAAAATAAAAAACATTCTAGATTCTAGCGACCAGGAGACAGCAGCAGCGGTGGTCCAGCATTAATCTGGCGGGAGGTCAGTTGGTGGAGATCTAGCAAAGTAAGACATATATATAATTCTATGTAACAACGTGACATTATTTGGCTTGAGTTTGAATCGCAATCTTGACAAAATTATATTTTCTCGGTATATGAGCCATACTCATATGCTAAGCCATATATCTAGTCCGATGGTTGAAATTATTAATTTTTTTTAAATGAGGACATATCTGGAATTTAACTCTATAGTTTAAAAAATGTGTTATTTACTAATACATTTTAAAAACTTGGTACTATTTAATATCTATTACACTATGTTTGGATGGGGTGAGGGATGGGTAATTAATGGAATGGTAAGGAAGGGTAAGGAGGGGTACATTAAAAAATTAGTGATGTTTGGAAAGAGGTTAACTTACCCTCCTTACCTCTGCTTACACCCCAATTTGAGGGGTAAGAAAATTGGAGTTTTGAGGGGTAAGGAAGGGTAAGGCTTACCCCTCCTTACTCTTAAGTACCATCGCGTAACCTCTTTCCAAACAAGGGTACGTGTGAGCTTACCCCTCCTTACCTTTACTTACCCCTCCTTACCCTCAATCCAAACATGCTGTTAGTTTCCAAGAAGTGTTATTTTTCTCCAAGCTCCTAGTAATTTTTTTTATACCAAAGATATATCTCCAAGCTCCTATAGTAATTCTAACATATTTATGACAAGTTTATAAGTGCTTTACAATTGATTGTAACAATACAAAAAAAAACCAAACAAATAGTGGTTGAATAAATGAAAAATGCAACCATTATGAAATCATAAATGCAAAGACATAATTACAAAAATAGAAATAAAAAGAAAAAAGCCTTCAAGTCTTAATGATTAGGAGCATTGGGGTCCATTTTCACTATAGTAGATTGCAAGAAACACATTGCCTTAATTTTGTAAAGTTGGTTGAAAACATTAGAAACTTTAAATGTTGAGGATTACTCAGTAAACAATCAATTTTTCAAATGTTGAAATTAAAGAAACAAAAATCTAAGATGGAAGCATGTGAATTAAAAATGGCAAGAATACTAAAATTATCATTAAAATTGCTATGAAACAACCACATTTGAGGCATGTTATCTCATTAAAATCAAGTTTTACATGTAAAAACTAGGCAATGCAATGCAATCCTGTTGTACAAAGATCTTCTATCACAATCTCGGTGACAATAGATTTAGGGTTAAAGATGTTTGAAAGTTGATTCTGTGATTAAAAGCTAAAATTTGATTGTTATGATTACAAAATATGTTATAATGTGTAAAAAGAAAAGGTATTTGAGAGAATTCTTGGGGAGGAGTTTTGATTTTGATGGTAGTGAAAAAGGAGAAACCGACTATAAGAGTTCAACACAAACGTCAATAGTTGACAATAAAAATTGCGTAGAAATAATAATTACGTAAAATAATAGTAATAGTTACGAGAATTAATTGATGATTATAAAATTTAATATATTAACTAAATGAAATCATTAAAACTACAATACTAATTTTACATTGTTTTGCTTAGGGGTGATCAGAACCGAACCGAAACTGAATCGGAATCAAATCGAATAATCGGTTAACCGAATTTTTGGTTTGGTTTTCGGTTCGTCAAATAATATAAATCGAATTTTTGGTTCGGTTTTTGGTTCGTTTAATAGTGTAAACCGAATTTTTTACATGTAAAATTCGGTTAAAACCGAAACCGAACCAAAATTCGATTTAAACTGAAATTTCGGTTTGATTTTTGGTTCACAGATTTTCAATTCGATTTTCAACCGAAAACCGATTTTCAGTTCGGTTCACCGAAAATCGATTTTAAACCGATTTTGATCAGCCCTAGTTTTGCTCTTAGAATAATTTTTTTTTAGATAGAAAATATTCTATTAATTAAAAAAAGTTATTAAATACAACTTATCCTTTTATACAACTTAAAATTCCACATGTAAACTAAAATTTGATACATCGAGTTCGAATCAACAACATGTTTTCGGTAGATTTGATTACTTATTCTTTTCTTATGGCAACATTTGGTCATTCAACTCTTCAGTATATGAATGACTGTGGAATGCGTATTTTTAGATACCCACACTGAATCGTCCCGTTTCAACCCAGTGAAAACCGTTAATTTTTTTGAAGTTGCCACTTGGGGTGAAACGACCCTACTACTCCTGGCGTGGCTCATGTCATGTGCCAACAATAGATGCATGTACAGCTTATAGAGCAGGAGCTCCCTTATATATTAAACGACAAAATGATTCCGTTTTCTTATTAATTTCTTTGATTTCGAACCTTACCAAAACTACGTCCATATACATTCCAATGCATCTCCTATTAATAATAATAATAATCTTTTTCCTTATTTTATTTAATGGTAGGGTTGCCAATGAGCAAATCATCAAACTTACCTTCTCCTATTGTTTTGTTTTTGTTTTTTCATCCTCTTTGTCTTTTGTCTCAACTTGGACTTGGAAATTTCCATTGTCGTAACCTAATTGAAAAGTTCCTTAATTATACTGCACTATCATTGGATCATTGTACTCTCGTTGAATCTTGATGAGCTTCGTTAATAAATATAAAAATGCATATAAAAGTTTTGAAAATTCACCAAAAGTTTCACTAGAAAATTATCTTTGCCAACGATTAGTTGTTCATGGCGAGTTTGACCCATAAATAGGGATGTATGCATGTATGCTTTTTTTAGTTGAAAAAAAATCACTAGTTTTGCTAGAAAATTATTACTTCATCAACGGGTTGTTTTCAACGAGTTTTATTTGTTTATATGAAAATACGCATGTGATAAATACATCTAGATATTGCCACCATTCATGAATTGCGGTTTGGTTTATAAATCGAGAATTCACGATTCAAGTTTTCCACGGACTTGAACTAGTATGCGGTTGATGTTTTGTGAATAAGTGGTTCTAATTTTGGTTGATAAATGGTTCAAACTAGTTCAATCTTTTAGTTTAGACGAAGGAAAAAAAAATAAAAACTTTAATTATAAGTAATTTTTTTATTTTTCAATTGAAAATATTTGGACAATCATATTGAAAATAAGATTAGATTGAATGAAAAATTAACCTTTGAATTTTTTTTTTCCTTTTAAAAGGACAGTCTTGATTAATTCATGATTAATGGCAATTTACAATTAAAAGAGCTTGTACGATTCTAACTAGAAGGACTAAATAATTAATTAGGTAATACTTAAGGGATTTATAAGTACGTTTCCCATAAATTGAAAAAAATTAGTAAACAGACGGCGTAAAATCTAAAAACGGCATCGCGTATATGAATAGCACAAAACGCCGCCGCATACAATATTAAAGAATCAACGAAGAAATTTTGATTCATATCCCACCACTTCTTTTATTTTTTCTCTCAAAAACTTTTATTTTTAAATTATTATCAGAGTGTAGGCAACCTTCTGATGCACGCTGGGAGTGCGCATGGAGATAACATACGCCTCTTCCAGCTCCCGCGACCTCGCGTCCATGAACTCTTCCACCTCCGGACCCAGCAGCATGCCGACGGCCGGTACCCGCCCCGTTAAGATAATTCCTTTGCAACATCCTAGCGCAACGTCCTCTTTCTTCCCTTCTTCTTTGCCTTCTGCTCTGTTTTCCCGTTGGGTTACAAGAGTGAAACGCATGTCCTTGACTCAATGGATCGAAACGTTTTTGCCTTGTTATCGTTGGATGCGGAATTATAAATGGCGGGAGTATTTTCAGATCGATCTCATGTCTGGTATTACCATAGGTGTTATGCTCGTGCCACAGGTGATTCTGATTCTGATTTTCTTTATTATTGACTACTTTTACTAACAATAACTTCCGGGTGTGTTTGGCTACTGGTAAAATGACCGGAAACGAAAGGAAATTTCCTATTTATAGTAGCCTTTTGTCCTTACCTTTTCAGTCCTGAAATACAAACATGTAATAACACTTACTCTTGCTGCATGTACATACACGAACCAACGGTGCTCTGTTTTCTATTTGTTTCATGAGAAAAATGTTTGAAGTCTACTATGTAAAAATTGAAGCAACTTGAATTCTTTTTGAGAACAGAAATAATATCATTTCTGTGTTATCTGCTTTCTGTCGGCCACCATCAGACGGCGTTTAACGGTGTTCTCGCACTTTGTCATGGTATAATCGACCATTCAACCGCAATCAATTGGTCGTGTTTCATTTCTTTCTGATAGGGATAGATATCGAATTGGATTCTCCTCCAAAGTCGAGTTGAGAATTTTCAAGCTTTTTAACTGTTCTTGATTTTGAAATATTCATTTTCAAAATTCAATTATGGAATTGCAGTTGCACTTTTTGAGTTTTGGCCTCTTAGAGTTGCGTTTACTACAAGTTTGTGCCAATTGGAGAGTTGAAATTATAATTTTACTGTTTTATGATCTGTTTTGGCCACTAAAGTAATTGGGGAGTCGGCCTTTTAAGTTCGGTCATGTTTGGCTGCTTGGAAATAGGAAGTGAGAAATTCAAATTTTGAGCGACTTAACATGTCATTATAGTTTTATAATCTTGCAAAGCTATCTTTCAATAATTCAATAGCTTGTGGTTCTAGAATTGTAGATGGGTTTGATTTGGCTTGTTGACTGTTTGTGGTAATTGAACAGGCAATGTCTTATGCGAAGTTAGCTGGGCTTCAACCAATTTATGGACTTTGTAAGTTTATCATGACATTGTCAAAGTTTTATGGATTTCCATTGTGTTTTGCTTGAATACCTTTCAAGTTCTACTTATAGACCAAAAAATTGGTTAGGAGCTTACCTGGTATTGTGACAAATATATGGAACAATTTTTAATAAAATGCATACTATTTGTGTATTACTTAGTTTTTGGTATCACAATCCTATATAATTTGACAGAACTATGTTATTGTACTTCTCTTGAATATTGCTGATGAATTATTTTTTTCCTTTGATTATTTTGAGGCATTGTTTTCTACTGTTCATCAATCTGATTCTACTCTATATACTGTGCACGTTTGCATGTTAGACACTGGTTTTGTGCCAGTATTTGTGTATGCTGTATTTGGATCGTCTCGGCAACTGGCAACTGGTCCTGTGGCATTGGTTTCTCTGCTTGTCTCTAATGTCTTGGGTGGAATTGTTGATTCATCTGACAAGTTATACACAGAACTCGCTATACTGTTGGCATTTATGGTTGGAGTTGTGGAATGCATAATGGGGCTTTTGAGGTACTGCTGCACAACTTTATTATCAAATTTAGAGTGACAAAAATTTTCGTTTATTCAGATTGTTCTGATATCTCCATGACTATGCATAAGTTCTTTTTGCATATGCATTGGGGTGAAAGTAAAAAAACTTAGCAGTTTTGATATTGGGTGAAACAATTTTGTTTTTCAAGTTGAAAAAATCCGGAGTTTTTTTATTTACATACCTAGACTTTTGAGTTAATCATTGAAAAAGTAGACCTATGCCAAAGTTCTTTTGTTTTGTAGACTTGGATGGCTCATACGCTTCATCAGTCACTCTGTGATTTCTGGCTTTACAACAGCATCAGCAATTGTGATTGCATTATCTCAAGCAAAATATTTCTTGGGATATAGTGTTGTTCGAAGCAGCAAGATCGTGCCTTTGATTAAAAGTATAATATCTGGAGCAGATAAGGTATTATTGCAATAGTGGCAGATGAGCTCTAGAGTCACTATATTCTAACAGCTGCAATTTCATGTGCATTTTTTCTTTGATCATCCTCATATGATGCACTGAATAAGTAGTCTTTTTTAGGGGGATTTGATACAAAGTGTTTGATTAACTTTTTGTGGTGCCAAGTGTAATCTTGTTAGTTCGATGATGATCGAGACTTAAGAATTGTCAATAAAATATCTCTTTACATGCCCCTAATGCTTTATCTGCAGTTTGAAAAATTAGATGAATACTACAAATACAACAACAACAAGGCTTAGTCCCAAGTTCATGAATAGTACAAATAAGGAAACTTATTATAATTTCTTTGAAATATTGTACAATTTTAATCTGCTAGAGTTCACCTAAACTGAAGTTCATGAAGTCCATGAAGACATTCAAAAGGTGGAGAGAGAAACTTAATATGTTGCTTAATCGTCACTTGTTGAAATAATAGAGCTGTTGCAAATATTCAGACTTATTGATAAGAGCATAAGAACCACCATAAATGTAAAATTCCTGATATCTTGGTTAAAATCCTTCAAAGGTAATGGTTGTAGGCCATAAGAGGAAAGCTTGAGCATCAATATTGAAAATCTGGTGCTTTCCTTTAGTGGCAACTGGTTATCTTTAATGTCATTGCAGTTTTGGTCTAAACTTCGTACGTGCACAACTGACTTGCATTTAGTTTTTCATCTATCATGCTCTTCTTCTGATTTGTGAATTACCCTTCATCTATCATGAGGTATTTAGTATCAACGTGTCAAATACATTCCTGGTGCTGTCTCTCATTAATTCCCTTGTTAACCACAGGTGGTATTTTCATTTTGTAGTTCTCTTGGCCTCCTTTTGTGATGGGATCGAGCATTCTTGCTATACTTCTAGTCATGAAGCATTTGGTATGAATTCAATTCTCTCTCTTTCTCTTTGTATCCCTTCTTCCCCCTTCTCTACTTTCCTTTTGAGATGTTTTTGTCAACATCAATGATTATGACTTCTGTATTTCTTGTTAAGGGAAAATCAAGGAAGCAATTCAGGTTCCTTCGAGCAGCAGGACCCCTTACAGCAGTCATTTTAGGCACAACTTTTGTTAAGATATTTCACCCATCTTCTATTTCTTTGGTAAGAATAACTCAACTATTAAAACTTATTGTAAGCTATTTCTTCTTATATGAGAGATTTTATTCATGAATGCATTCTATAGAAAGCTAAAAAAAATATTTTGTTAAAACTATAAAATTCCAAAGAACTTGCAGACCAAACACTCTAATCACGCATTGCATGCTTATCATATTATCCAACATTTTCATTCAATCAGTTTGTATTAAATTAACAAATACTATTATGAATTCATTCTTTAATTTTCTAACTAATAACTTACTTATTTGAAAAGAGCTATCAATAGATCAAGAATTATTTTGGGATCAAGATGAATAATTTTTTCTTTCACCATCTAATTCAATAAAAATATCATCTTGACTATTGGCTATATTGCTTCTTATTTCTATTACTTTATTAATTTACCTATTGGTTTTACGCATACAATTAAAAATGCAAAAGTTGCTAATTATTCAATGAATAATTATTCATGATTGAATGCTAATGAAATAAGATAGAGAGCATAAACTACAATTAAATCTAATTAAATTATTTTAACCAGTACTCCTGAAAAGAAAACTAATGCAAAATTGATTGTTAATTAAATAATAAATTCCATGAGAAATAAAATAGTCATAATAGCACAAATTAATATATTTGAACTTGCCTTTTTTAAAGAATTTTTAGTTGATAATATTTTAACCCAGGGAGAAAACTTGCATTTACTTTTCCAGGATATTTGTGAATAACTTTGAGCCAAGTATAACGTAACAATACATATGAAATTCATTGTGAATACAACTTGTAGAGACTACTAAGATTTATTTTATCTTATTTCTTGTTTCCAATAATAATAATTGATTTGTGCAAGTAAATCCCTCATTGGATGATAATAAAATATGTAAGGAATCTATGGTGGAATGAGTATTATTGGATCTAGCACATGCTGATTTGTTTTGTGCAATATGGGTTTTAACACTCATTCCATTATAAGCTCACATTTATGCATGGGTCCATGGAATATTATGTTGATGGTGAGCTAGGTGAGCTGTGTTGGGAAGTAAATCCCACATTGGATAATAATATAATTTGTAAAACACTTATAATGGCATGAACCAATTTGTTTTGTAAAATATAGAACCCCCTCCCTCCCTCTAACAATTGAGAAGAAAAATATGATATGATATAATGTAATATAATATAATATAATAGAATGTGTGAGAGACTTATAATGGTGAGTTAATGTATTATAAATCTAAAACTGGTGAATTATAAAATCCTTGTTATTTTAATTACTCTATAAATAAATTTGTTTGTTCCTTAGATTACATGACCCACATAACCAGCCTCAATTGCTTGATTTTCTGTTGTTTAGGTAGGGGATATACCCCAGGGTCTACCAAGCTTTTCTGTTCCCAAAGAGTGGGGGTATGTGAAATCTTTAATACCAACAGCAATTCTTATTACTGGTGTGGCCATATTGGTAAGCATAGTTATGAGGGTCAGTCAGTTTTTATATCCCAAATTTGAGTCACTCTTCTCATTTCAATCACGTTAAAATTTCACTGTAGGAATCTGTAGGAATTGCAAAAGCTTTGGCAGCAAAGAATGGGTATGAACTGGATTCAAACCAGGAGGTATGCATAAAGTGTTACATGTCATTATCATAGTGCTGCTGGTGTGATCCGTCTAATCTCTGGAACCGTCCAAATGTTGGAGAATGTTATGGATTATCCACCTCTGTTGTGTGCCACCAGTTAGTTAATTGCAGTACACATTCCATGTGGTAGTTATAATGTGCTATTTTGTTGGCATTTAATGTATGAACTGCATGTTGTAATTGTCTTGACACTGTAGTGCATTAATTTTGGTTACTCCAGGTGCCTATATGATAAACCATGTTTACTTTTGATTTCTCCAAAAGTCAGTGGATTTCAAAATTAAGAAAGTATGAGAATCCCCATGTGTTGTTTCATACTCTGGGATGACTGGCTTTCAGGATTCTAAATTTAATCATAACAAGTTGAAATTTTAAAGAAATCATGAAGTAACCATTCTTTTCTTTAATATTTTTTTAAGAAAATAAATCTGGAAGTTGCTATAGATTTAGTATAAGATAATGTAAAAGATTGAAACCCAAAAGTCTTCAGACAACATTAAAGTGTTTTTTCATGTGATTTCAGATAAAATCTTGTAAGTTTAAATATCATCTCTGAATGGTTCAGAAAATATCTGATATCTTCATGGTATTACAAGTTAAATTCAAATATCTAAATAATTAAGATAAATTAAATGAGTTATGCAGATAACACTTGAAAATGAGTAATTAACTTTGGAAAATATTACCTTTTTATGCTATATTCTTGATACTTTTTAATATGTTTATAATTTAATGAAAATTCATTGCTATATATTAATTAATTATCTCAGTACCTTATTGTGTTATTAACCATATATAAATTCTGTATATCATTACATGCATATTTGTCATAATGCCCTAAGAGCATGAATATAACACATTGGTTTGTTAAAACTACCAAACTGGTTCTACAATTAGAACATTCAACTGCATATATGAAATGTTTATTAGATAAAATATATTAATTTTGATATGTTTGAAATTTTTGGTTTTGAATAAAATAACTTAACACCTATCATCTTCTGAAATTTATTTCATCCATGCATAACTCTATATGTACATTGATAATAATATATAGTACACTAACAAATAACAAATTATGATTTATGAATATACAATTAACTTTTGCTTTCCCTGCATAATCTAAGAATGAAGAATTGAATATAGGAACTGGGCTGTTTACAAATTGAAGGCACTGGAAATTTTATTTGATTGGAAACAAAATTCACAGAAATAACATATGTTCATGCAATTTTAGAACTTCAGTTGTACGATGCAGCAATATCTGTGCTGTACACCTACATTGAACATTGTCATGACAAAGTGAAATTATTGTGAAAACTAATTTTCTTGTTCTTTATTCAACAGTTGTTTGGTCTTGGTGTAGCAAACATTGTTGGGTCATTCTTCTCAGCTTACCCTGCCACAGGTAAGACTTTTGGTGGAGTCTAATGAACTGGAACATTGGCATTTGGTTGTTAACATGAAAAACTTCTATTGCTTATGCCCTTCACAAATGTATTTCTGTTTTCTTTGTTGTGAGAATTTTTATCACAGTGGGTTTTAGTTTATGAGTATTTTGTTTTTCAAACATGTCATGCAGGTTCCTTTTCTAGGTCAGCTGTAAGCAATGAGAGTGGCACAAAATCTGGCTTATCTGGAATTATAACCGGCATCATCATGGGCTGTGCTCTTTTATTCTTGACTCCATTATTTGAGTACATCCCCCTGGTTTGTCTTCTAGCTGTGTTTGTTTTTAATTGAAAAAATAAATCAGAAAAAGTCGGGTGTCAAGTTATATCATTGGTCATAATCCAAAAAATATTTCTGTCAGAAAAGAAGTAGTTCCGTAAGTTATCATGCAATTAACTGCGTAACAAAAAATATTAGAAAGCTGTAATGGTGTCGCTCACTGCTAGTTGATATTATGATTTTCTCCTGAAAGTCAATCTAATAGTTAACAGTGCAGCTCTCTCTCTCTCTCGTTTTATGAGCTTACCTTGGATTCTATTTGGTTTTGTTCTTTACAGTGTTCTCTGGCTGCGATTGTAATCTCTGCTGTGATTGGCCTGGTTAGTATGCTAAAATCATAATCTAAGGAGTTCTATGAATCGTTAAATTTACATCATGTGCTTTTCACGTGCAAGACCATTTAATGTTACACAAGGATACAAAAACTATCATATTTCTATATTTTGGAAAGAGAAAATGAATAGTGTTCTTATGTTTGACTTCTAAAGGAACATCTATACATAAAACCTTTGAGAGTTTGTCATCATGCAAGTTTTCAATCTATTTGCCTTCCTGTTGGATTCTGCAATCAATGTTTTCTGAGTGTATCTTTTACTCTATGAATTTGGTTGTGTTCTACTGTCAAATATGGAACTGGAATCTGGGACTGGGATACTGTCACTGTTTGCAGTTTACAGACATTGCTTTCTGAAGCAAGATATTTTTCCCAAAGATATGGGATGAGCTCTTAGTAGAATTTACAACATAAAACTGAATGTACACAAAAAAACTTGTGCCTACCTTTTCTCTCACTTCTAGTAAGATCACTCTTCATCATTTCTGCAGAAAATAATATACTGTTGATTGTCTTAAATCACTCTTAGTACTAGTGAATGTTCAAGGTCCGATTTTTCCTTGAAAAATGAAATTAGTCTTGGGCTTCATAATAACCTACATGCAATTCACATTAAACTCTGTTTTCTCATGTCAGGTTGATTACGATGAAGCTATTTTCTTATGGCGTGTAGATAAGAAAGATTTTCTTTTATGGACGATTACTTTCATTACAACATTATTCCTGGGCATTGAGATTGGTGTCCTTGTTGGGGTAAGTGTTTATTGAAATCGAGCATCATGGAATTTGGGTATTTGATAACCATTAAATTTATATTTTTATGTGTTTACTTGTTGGGCCTCTAGAATTCATGAGCCAAAATGCTCATCTGCTGTTAGTACTTATAATTGGCTAAGATGCTGATAATATTTTAACTCTTGTTTTCTCAAAGCGCAACATTGGGCTTATTTTAGCATCCAACTCTTGAATATGGCACAAATGGACTTTGAATTGCGACAAGGCTATATAACACTTCATTTTTTTGGTTTTTATTTCTATGAGAATGTAACTGTTTAGTTGTATAAGATGCATGGATATGCTCACTTTGCTGGATGAAACCGCTAACTTCAAAAGTGATTTACATATGTAGGTTGGTGTATCACTTGCTTTTGTCATTCATGAATCAGCGAATCCACACATTGGTAAGTGTTCCATCATGATATTCATGATAAATTAGTTTACTTTCCATCTATAAAAATATATAAAAATTAAGGTATATTTGATGACACAGAATAATGTAAAGAAACCAATAGCTTATGTGGCATTTTGCTAAGTTTGTAATTTCTAAATTAATTATAGTATTTAGTTTATGTACACTTTTCATCTTCTTATATGTAACAATTAATACTGTATAATTAATGTTTATATTAATTTTACTTTTATCAGTTGAATTAAAAATTTATTTTTTCTTATTACTGTGTACTGCAGCGATTTTGGGCCGTCTTCCAGGAACTACCGTTTACAGAAATATCAAACAGTATCCTGAGTCATATACTTATAATGGAATTGTAATTGTTCGCATTGATGCACCTATCTATTTTGCCAATATAAGTTGTTTAAAAGACAGGTGAGGTTCCCAAAATTAATTTGAAGGAAACTAGTTTTACCATCATGCATCTTTAAATCTTCCTTCTTATCCTTTAGTTTGGTCATTTGGTTTTTGAGTCAAGTTTCCTTTGTCAGACTCAGGGAATATGAACTGGATGTTGACATATCTACAAGACACGGACCAGAAGTAGAAAGAGTTTATTTTGTGATTTTGGAGATGTCACGTAAGTCTTAATTATCCTATTTTAATTGCTGGATCAAGAAAATCCTTACATCCTCTTAACATCAAATAAATTCTGAAGTGTTGTTGGTTATTACAATTTTTTTTTTTTTTTTGCTGATTTCAACCTTGATTTCTTTTTCATTTTGCACGAATGTCAGTCTAAAATCGTAAAATGCGATAGTACATTTGGAATATTACAAGAATTCATTAAATGTTAAATCATTCTTGTGAAATGGCTGAACATAGTACATTTTTTTCCCCAATCTCTGTTTTGTCATGATTTGAATTTTAATAACAAGATTGCTTCATCAATAAGTTTGACATGTACCTTTTGACATTGTACTGCAGCTGCATGCTATTTTGGAGTATATCTTTGTCATTGATTCTGGTTGTAGTTTCTTTTTTTCTTTTTTTGTTCTAGATGATCTTTACTGAGACAAATCTCCATCTCATCCGATCATTATAGTTTCATAGTTTATATTCCCAAGAGTTGCGTGATTTTCTGAAGTACAAAAATTACCTTGCAAAGTTTGTTCCTAAAATTATAGAATGGAAGCTTAATAAAGAACCAGCTGGTTATTATCTTGAATGTTTTTCAATTATGCAGCTGTTACATATATAGACTCAAGTGCTGTTCAAGCTCTGAAAGATTTGAGTCAGGAATACAAATCACGAGATATCCAGGTTTGCTGTTCATTCTGCAATCCGCAGGGTAAATTTTAATTAGGATCTTGTACTGAGATTGAGATATATGATCTTTCTTGTAACAGATGGCTATTTCTAATCCCAACCGAGATGTTTTGCTCACCTTATCAAAAGCAGGCCTTGTGGAGCTGATTGGTAAGGAATGGTACTTTGTGAGAGTGCATGATGCAGTTCAAGTTTGCCTACATCATGTTCAGAACTTAAACCAAACACCGAAGCAGCCAAGTCTGACACAGGAGGAAAGACCAGGCTTCTTCCACAGGTCATTCAAACAAAAAGAGGACTCGTCAGTCCCTGACTTGGAATCAGGTGATAAGAAACCATATACTGACCCTCAATTGGAGCCACTATTGTCTCGGAGGTCTTGAAATTCTTTGATTTTTTCTCAGCAAATACGGTGAATACCTATTTTTATAAAGGCAAGGTTTTACATTACAGTTGGAGATTAGTGATCATTGTATGAATTTGTCAGCAAGCAGCAAAAGGATAGCATTCGTGTTCAGTATTGCGAAATTGTTCAGATCTCTATGCATCCCCATTGCATTAGATTTTTTAGCAGCAAGGTTGTGATTGATTTTTTACAAGTATGCATTATTACTTTGGATGTTTGGAGCTATAGGGCTTCCATTGTTTAATATTAATACAATGTATTATACAAGTATTTCCCTGATAGAAATTGTAATTATTCATATTCATTAATGAATAATTTATAGCAATTCCTTCTCTCCTGTGTCTATTCTTTTGGATTGATCTTATTGAATTGATTTATGTAACATTTGGCTACATCTGTTTAATCCCAAAAATAGTCTTTTGCTTTGAAATATCTGCTGGATGAAAAGACCTAGGCAAAGGAATCAGTTAAATCTACTTCATTTGGTGCAAAGAAATTATTTTTAGCAATCCCACATCGATGGGAAGACGAGAAGGGTTTCGTATGAAGCGCTATAAATAGACAAACTATAGTAATGATCAAACTGCCTTAAACTAATGAGTAAGGAAAACAAAGCGAGCGGTGAGAGCTGCTCGCAGCGCCGCTAATCTAATGTGCGCAATAATTTGTGGAGGGGTAATAGGCTGGCCAAGTGTTGACGCTGCTTACTTTGCAGAACTCACTTGTGCGGGCCTCCCTTGTGGACCCATCCCCCTAAGCATTATGATAAATTTTTCGGATTATGTAAATTATATTTTTTTTATTTGTCAAAAACAGATTTGTTAAAGAATTGAAACCACAAAATTAATTTTATTATTTTTTAAAAATATTTTGTCATTATATTAAATATTATAAAAATATTTTTGGTCATTTTATAAAGAATTAGATAGTGTTGTATAATACAGTAGCAGTGAGATGTTGTGTTATAGTATAATACAGTGAGTGAGATGTTGTGTTGTAGTATATAATACAGTAGCAGTGACGTAAAAACTGTTGCATAAAAGGTATAAGTGTGTTTTTTTTATTTGTGGTTTATTTGTATAGCAGTACAATTATTGTATAAGAGTTGTTTTTTTATTTGTGATTGTTTTTTCTGTAAAATTAATTAATTAAATATATCCGTTTTTCCTCATCATTTTTTATATTTTTTTAGACTGACATTTTTCAATTATTTTAATTATTGAAGCATTTGCAGGCATTGTAATAAAATAATTACGCAATTGCATGAAAATTACAAGGGAGAAAACCAAATCCATCATATTATAAAAATACTACCTCCAGTTTTTTTAATTCTTTACATTTCAAAACCCTAACTTAGGTTCAAATTTAGTGTTGATAGTTTGATGGCCCATTGATAGTTTAATATCAATGATTGATTGGGTTAGGTAGATTAAAGTAGGTTTAGGTTAGTTATAAAATATGATTACTGTAGTTTAATAATATATAAATATAATATTTTAATCTACCTAACCCAACACATTAAACTATCAATAACAAACTTGAATCTACTCAACCCTAAAAAAGTGTAAAGAATTCAAAAAACTGAAGGTAGTAATTCTGGAAGAGGTGGGTTATAAAAATGATTATGAAAGAAATTATTATACTTTGTATAGCATTTTTTAAAAATAATAATTATTTTTTATTTGTACTTATTTTCAGTATTTATTATATTTATTATTGTTTTTAATTTGTTTAACCTTATTTAATTTCATATACCTATTTATTTTTTTTCATAATTATTTCATGTATTTGATTGCTGAAAAAATATAAGGAAACGAACAAGTTTTGAGGGTAAAACTTTTTAAAAGGTGGGAAGAATTGTCATATCTGAATTCTCAAAATTAAAAATGTAAAGTAACTCAAGTATAGAAAACGAATAATGGGTTATTAAATAGAAAATTTTAGAGAAATAAATTTGTTATAAAAAGAAAAGTAAATAAATCATAATAAAGAAAATAAATGGGATAAACAAATAAACAAAAAATAAACATGTTTTAGAAGAAAAATGAATAAGAAGTATTTTTATAAACATATTATAAACGTAGTATAAACAGAAAAGAAATAAATTATCGTTTGTTGGATTAATATAGTATCAAGAAATATGAGAAGAAAATACGAAGGTTATACAAATAAAATAGGTGGATAAATATTATTCAAGGAAATGTATTAAATTAATACTTTTGAATAAGTTATCAAGAAATGGGATCGGCTACCCCTTTTTGTTCTCAATTTAAATTTTGTCATTAAGCTCCGTATGTCTTCTTAATTATTATTTATTTATTTATTAAAATCCTGATATTTTCTAACTACCCTTTAGTCTATTAAATAGATGCTATTTCTCAATTTACTCCTCTTTTAAATTTTACTTCTACATTAAATTTTAGTTTGCATTTTATATGTTAGTTTGCAATTATACTTTGTCCATAATAACATAAATAATAACCATTTTAAACTTCAATTATTTATTGAACTCTATTTCACTACCAATTTTTCGACAATCACGATCATAATCTTAACATATTTTTAAGGAAAATTTACAAAAACCTCTCTGAATTTTTGCATATTCTATATTTTTCTCCTTATTTATTTTTTTCGGACAAAATTCCCCTTGCATTTTAGATCCGTCAGACAATTATACCCTTATGTCTAATTTTTCTGTTAAAATAACGGTATAAGGACAAAAATGAAATTTTTATGGGCCTTTTTTGAAAAAATCAAGAATGAAGGGACTGAATTGATAATTTCCTTTCTTCAACCTTGTTTCCCACAGGAAGCCCTAGTCATCGGCCTCCCTAACACCATTTTCGGTCGTCATCCACCTTTGCTCATCCTTCCCTTTCCCTTCTCAATTCATTCACCTTTGGTTTTCATTTTGAGAGAGAGAAGAATGTAGGCAGTTCTCTTTTGGTTTGGAAAAAAAAAAAAGGAAAAAAAAAACTCCGATGATTAAAAACGAAAGATACAGAGGGATTGTTTTCATTTTCTGAAATCGAAAACAAAAATAAGAGAAGAACAGTTGTCAAAATCTGTTTTTCGTTTCTTTTCATTTTCGATCGTGAGAGTTCTCTTCTTCCTTTTCGATCCCATATTTTGTTTTCGAAAATAACAAAAGAACAATCATTTTCTCAATTCATCCCACATTTCGTTAGAGTTCTTTTCTTCCTTTTCGATCCCACATTTCGTTTTCATTTCTGTATCTTTCTATTTTCAATCATTTCTCTTAAAACAAAAACCAAAGGTGGATGAACTGAGAAAGGGAAAGGGAAGGACGAGTGACGATGGAAGGTAGCTGGAAATGGCGGTAAGGAGGCCGGCGGCTAGGGCTTCTTGTGGGAAACAAGGTTAAAGAAAGAAAAATATCAATTCAGTCTCTTTATTTCTTGAGTTTTTTTAAAAGGGCACTTAAAATTACATTTTTATCATTTTACTCTTATTTTAACAAAAAAAAAAAAAGACAAAAGGGTATAATTTTCTGATAGTTTGAAATGCAGTGAGATTTTTATCCAAAAAAAATAATAATAAACAAGGGAAAAAAGGTAAAATATGCAAAAATTCGGAGAAGTTTTTGTAAATTTTCTTATTTTTAATCTTATATCTGCTAATAAACTTAACTCATTTCTTTTAAATATCATATTACTTATTTTGTATTACTACCTAACTTTGTCTATTTTACCCTGACTATGTCTAGATTTAATTAAACAAATGTTAATTTATTTTCTTTCTGTTTATATTATAGAAAATCTTTTAAGTATGCAATAAACACTAGTGATGGACTGGCAACTAGGACATAATCTACATAATCTACCATCGGGGAGGTAGCATATACATCTCTTCATCAACAAAACCATGGAGATAGGCATTTTTGACATCCAATTGGTGCAAATGCCACTGATTTGCAGCCATCAAATTTAATAATACATGAACAGCAACCATCTTTATGACTGGAGAAAAAATATCATTGTAATCAAAACACAGACTCTGGTTATATACTTTAGCAACCAATCGGGCTTTATACTTGTCAACTGTTCTATCTTGTTTATATTTCACACGAAAAACCAACTTAGAGCCTATGGCTTTCTTGCCTTTGGGCAACTCAACTAAGGTCTATGTGTTATTAGCTTCTAATGCATTAATCTCATATTGCATGGGATTCGTCCAATCATTATTGGTTTTAGTGTGAGAATAAGAAATAGGTTCATATATTTTAGACACTTTTGTATGAAATAAAGAATATTGTTGAAGAGAATGTGAAATGGGGTTAATATGTTGTTGATGAAATGTAGGTGTTAAAATACAGTGAGTAGAGGTAGATACTGGTGTGACAAAAACATTGAGCCAGGTGGGCTTATGTTTTGGTCTTGGGCTTCTTCTTAATTTAGGCAAAGGTTGAGAAATTTGGTGTTGTAATGGAATAGCAGGTAATGGTTTAGGTATGGTTTCTGAAATATTTGTTGTTTGCATTTCTGAGATGGGATTGAATGCATGTGATTCTTTTTTAAGTTGTTGTTGGCATGTGGTGTTATGGTTTGATTTGCTTGCTCTGTTATTTTCAGGGTATAAATATGCTAGTAATACAAATTCATAAGAATCTATAAGGTTTGTATAAGAAAAAAGGTATTTATGTTTATGAAATTGTACATCTCTAGAGATCATCATGGTTTTATCTTGTATATTATATAGTTTGTAGCCTTTCTGGTTAATGGCATAACCCATTAGCACATAAGGAATAGCTCTAGGTGAAAATTTTATTTTTTAAGGATGAAGGTTCTGAGCATAGGCTAGACAACTAATGACTTTGAGATATGAAAGGTCAGGTATGGTGCCATTTAGCATCTCATATGGAGAATGACACCAAAGTACCTCAGAGGGCACTCTATTAAATATGTATATTGCAGTTATTAAACTTTCTAATAAAAAATGCTTAGGAAAATAGGCTTATATCATGAGTGTTCTTGCTATGTTGAGTACTTCTCTATGTTTCCTTTCAACCCTACCATTCTATTGTGGGGTATAAGGACAATTGAGTTGATGAATGATTCCTTTGGTATGGAGAAGGTCTTTGGTATGGTGGTTTACAAATTCAGTACCATTATTAGTCCTTATGAATTTGACTTTGGTGCTGAACTATGTTTTAATTAGGTTTAGGTAAGTTTGAATGACATTGTAAACTTGCATCTAGTTTGACAGCATAAAACACCAAGTGTACCTACTGTAATCTTCCATTATGGTGAGCATGTAATAGACACCTGCAACTGATTTGATAGCATATGGACCCTACAAATCCATATCTACCAATTCGAAAGGTTTTTCTGTTTTACTTTGGCTAATTAAAAAAGGTTTACTAATTTGTTTTGAGATAGGACATATTGAACAATTAAAATTTTACTGACATTTAGAATATTTGGTATATATCTTTGCCTCACATCAGAAATATGACCTACTTTAGCGTGCCATAATTGACAAACGTGATTTTTGTGTTTATTACAAGCGTTAACAGTGTTAACTACTGCTTTTCCAACAAAAGAGTTTTTATCAAGTAGATAAAGATTCCCAAACTCATTTCCCTTTGCTATGACTGCATTAGTCAATATATCTTGCAAAATACATTGATATGGTAAGGTTGTAACAGAAATTCCATTATGTTTAGTTAGGGTAGAGGTAGAGATTAAGTTGCATTTAAAAGTAGGTATGCATAATACTCTTTTTATCACCATCTTGTCATGCAATTTAACTATTCTAACATGTGAAATCAGTTTAGTAATACCATCAGGCATATTAATAGGTTTATGTTTGGTTAATTTTGTCCAACTGTCAAGGTATTCTAAGGAATGAGTCATATGGTGGGTAGCATTAGTGTCTATTATCCATGTACCAATTTCTTTATAATACATGCTAAAAAGATAAGGATCATAAGAAATACCTGCAAATGCAACATGAATAAGTGGAGTATCCACAACCTCTTTTTGTGCATTCTTGCCTTTTAGAGCTCTCATGACTTCCATTTGCACTAGCTTAGACAATTTTCCATCATATTCATTATTTCTGGCCATATTCTTAACGTAATCAATCTTCTGTTTAGCTGTCATAGTAATTGTGTTAGCCTATGCCTTCTTTTCTTTTTAAGATCATAGAACTAGTCAGGATAACCAATGACATGAAAGTAGTTCTCCTTTGTATGACCAGATCCCTTAAAAAAAGTGTAGTACATGTCTAATTTTTCTTTACTATTAGACTTTTTATGTGATCTTGATTATGGATTGTTCTTTTGAACATACATAGCCATTCCTATCTCCTAAACACCAGTAACATTCACCTCCCTTTATTTTTCCACAGTCAAAACCATATAATATGCTTTCCTTATACTAGGAAAAAAATCCATCATGAGAATCTGATTCTTTACATTATCATAAGTGTTATTCAGGCCCATGAGAAACCACATTAGTGTAGTTTCATTCTCCAATTCAACAATTACCTCATACATTCCACACTCGCACCTAGGTGTAGGTTTCAAATAGGCAAGTTCATTCCATAGCTTTTTCAATTTTGTGTAATAGGCAGTGATTGACATGTTTTCTTGATTGATGCTTGCAATTTCTTTCTTAATTTGATAGATGAGTGCACCATTGCTTTCTCCAAAACGTGTAGCTAGCTCATCCCACAGCTCTTTTTCACTAAAAGTAAATAGGAAAATCGCTGCCATATTTGGCGAAATAGAATTCAAAATCCAATTAGTAATTGTACTATCAACTGCCTCCCATCTCTTGAAATTTGGATGATTTGAGCCAGGTTTCATCATCACCATTAAGGAAGCCTATCTTTGATCTAGCCTTAAGAGCAATTTGCATAGATCTGCTCTAGGAGAGGTAATTCCTCTCAATAAGTATGATATTCACCAAATTTATGGTGCCGTGATCAAAATTTACAATCCTATAAATTCCACTTTCTTGATCTTGATTTCCTCTCTTTGTCTCATTCACCATTACTTCTGAATTTTTAGGTTCACAGCTAAGAGATAAAAGAATCAAATTATGAAGAAGAATTTAGAATTTTGAATCTTTCTGCTCTAATACCATTTAGTATACAGAGAGAGATTGGGAAAAATTGTATTGTATTATCTGTGTATATTTACTGTAACCATTTTCTATTTATACTGTTATTTAAAATGTGAGGTACAAGTATAATAAATATGGGTTGACTAGATATAAAGGTGGTCTTTTGGGCCTAACCCAATCCAATTTGCATATAACTTTCATTCTTTAGATTTTCTATGTAACCCTAGCTGTGCTTCTTCTCTTCTTTCTTCTCGTACACTTTCAAAATGTAACTTTGAACAATAATATTGATCGAATATTTTTTTAATTAAATCACAAGTGTTATTAGCTTTTTGGGTTAAACTTAAGGGTAAATTTAATATATAACAATTTAATGTTTTATTTTGCAAAAATAGCACAAAATTAAAAGGTAGAAAAATATAGCACAAACTTTTTCAATATTATTAAACGTCCCCACAAAAAAAAAACTAACACAGGAGATTCCTTGTTTTCGTTCTTTCATTTCTCTCTTTTCTTTCTTTTGGTAAACCTAACCTAAAATCGCCGCCTGTAAAAATCGACCAGCAACAGCAGCAGCAGCAGCAGTCCGTCAGCTAAAAAATTATAAGGAATGTTGCAATTTCCTGCTCGAAATCTAATTGTTCTCCTTTCAATGGAGAGTCAAAGGCGTTCGATTCTCTCCAATCTTCATCTTTATGAAACTAGTAGATTGTTGCTTTCAGATATATGAACAAGTTATTAGGAGTATGTGTAGTTTAGTCATAATAAGTTTGGGGTAATTTTGTAAATACCTAGGATCCAATTGTGTATAAATAATAGTTTTTTTGCTATTAATAAAATTGAAAGAGTTATTTGAGCCAAATCAAAAATTTAACATGGTATCAGAGATGAAATTTTGTACTCTCTCCCTTCCGCATGCTTTCTTAGCGTTTCAAGCATCTTTCATTATCAGTTTTTTGTTTCTTCAGAAATACATTAATTCATCAATATTCTTCTGGATTCAATGGCTTCTTTCTCTATTTTGATGTTCGATTTTTGTTACTTATCTTTCTGTTTCACTTTCTTCTTCTATGCGATTTGCTATTTCTTGATTCTTTAATTTCGATTTTCTTTCTTTCAATGATTCTTTGATTTGATGATGATGTTTCTTCAATATATGATGATTTCTCAATTGATTTGTTAATTCAATTTGTTATTTGATTGATTTTCGTTAATTCTTCAGTTTCGATTAATTTTAGGGTTTCATCCCTCTGTTTCTTCAATATTTCAATTTTCTGAGTTTGTTGTTGATGATTTATCTTTCTGCAATTGATATTTTGTCTGATTCTTCTCCCTCCCGAGGTGGATGTCTTTCCAGCACTCGTTTTCTTTTTCAATCCTTTAATTTCTCTTTTTCGATTTCATTTTCTCTTCAATTTTGATCTCAATTTCTTCCTCCGAATAATTCTTAAATTTTTCTTTTCTTTTTTTATTAATCATATTTTTCTCTTTTGATTAATCATATTTTTCTCTTTTGAGCCTGTAATTTCAGGTTTCAGTCCTTCTTCTCCTTCTCAAATAATTCTATGTCTTCTTGGTTATGGATTGATTTGATCTTTAAGTGAATAGTTTCTCAGTTTCTTCATCTTCAGCTGTGGCAGAGTCGACTGGTTTTGGTTGTGGTAGAACCAAATCCTATTGTACTTGTTTGATAATATGCTAGTTTTTAGCACTATTCCTCATATGTTTCAATTTCATTCTCTTATTCTGTTATGAGTAAGAATTTCTGTTCTATATTCAACTTAGGAGGTTTTAAATGAGATGGTTCAAGGTTTATGATCTCAGATTTTGCTATAGATCATGTTTCTAATATTGCTCAAGTTTGTAATATGGTTGTGAGAAAAGACTTTTTGGTGATTCTGGCTTAGCTCCTTTGTTCCTGTTTTCTTACACTTGAGATCACAGCTTTTATTAAGCAAGTTTTGACACTTCTGAGAAATTTAGATAAGCTGGTTATGTTGCTTGGGAGTTATCTTTGAGAATCAAATCTATGTTGAGAAAGCAAGTGCTTAGTTGTGCAGAAGTACATGCAAATGAACCAGTTTTTATCTTGAGCCAAGATTGGTGCTTGCCAGCCTGGAGATATTCAAGTTGCAAGTTCATATATTCAACTGTAGAACTTTCCAGTGGATTTTTCAAAATTTTGTTTTTCTATTTTTGTTCTTGCAAGTTGTTTTTTCGGCTTTTAGCATTAATTTCTTGGTTTCTTATGTAATTTTCAAGTTAAACATGTTAGGAGTATGGGTAGTTTAGTCATAATAAGTTTGGGGTAATTTTGTAAATACCGAGGATCCAATTATATATAAATAGTAGTTTTTTTTATGCTATTAATAAAATTGAGAGAGTTATTTGAGCCAAATCAGAAATTTAACACAAGTAGAAATGATAAAATGATGGGATAGGTTGTGATGGTGATCGACGAAGATGAATTTGCGGTGGCAAATTGTAGTGCTGTTGTTTTTTTTTTTGAATGGTTATATTATTCATTAAATTAAATCCGCCTGTAATAAAGGTCGGATACAAATGGGTGGATCAAAAGACCACTCCCCAATAAATGTCGAAGAAATTGCAGCTCTAGCCAACGCGTGAGCAACCCGATTCGCTGACATTTTAACATGAACAAATCTAACATCACCTATTTGCCTAGTAAGAAATAAACAATCATCCAGAATTAACCCAACCCGACTCCGATAAAACTGCTGCAATGATAAAGCATCAACTACAGTCTTAGAGTCTAACTCAAGAATTACTCTATGTAACCCCAATTTCTTTAACCAAGACAATGCCTCCCTACATGTCAAAGCTTCCGCTTCCATAGCCGAACTTGCTCCTTCTAATATCACACCTCTAGGTCGTTGAAAAGCTCCATAATCTCTTTTCAATACTGCTCCAAATCCAACTGTTGCCCCTTCCTTGAACCAACTCGCATCAACATTGCATTTAGTATATAAAGTAGGTGGAGGAGCCCATTTTTCCTCAACTTGAACTGATATTACAGCAACAACCTGTTCATCATTCATTTGTGCCAACTGCCAGTCCTGCACTACTGCTACTGCTCTCCGCTGAATTTCATCAATCCTCACTTCTTCCCCCTTCCATACCAGCCCATTTCTTGCCATCCAACAGCTCCAAGCCCTAGCCACAATATTCACTTGTTGAGTTGTTGTAAAGTTGCGAAAAGAAGATAAAATCCAACTCTGCAAATTTTTCCTTTCCTCCATAATTTGAATTGTCGGTATATTCTGCCACACCGTTTGAATCAATGGACAAAGAAATAAGCAATGAATCGTAGTTTCCGGGACCTTACCACACATAGCACAATTTTCCCCAACATTAATTCCTCTTCTCTGCAAATGAGTCTTTACCGGCAAACAACCCGTAACACACCTCCACCAAAAATTACGAAGTTTTGGAGGAACTTTCAACGACCAGAACTTCTGCCACGGCATCTCTGAAAGACTTCATTGAACACGATATTTCTGCATTTGTTTGTAATAAGCACTCTTTACCGTGTAAGGCCATCGTTCCTCATAAGCCCAACATACCCGATCCACAGTTCTTCGAATAGAAAGGGGTATTTTTCTAATTAATTCCACATCTCTCTGCTCAAATAAAGATTGAATTAATTGTTCATTCCATTCAAGTCTCCCTGGAATCATCAAATCCTGTATTCGTAAAGTATCCCCTCCCGGAAACATAGGTGTTCGAATCCAAGGCTCATCAGGATCCGGCAACCATGCCACATGCCATACTCAATTAGCTCAATCACCGACTATCAACCGTAACCCATCCCACACCACTGGCAACGCAGCTACAAGACTCTTCCACACATAGCTGTCATTAGTCTTTATCACCCCATTCAGAACTTCATACTCCGGAAAATATTTCGCTTTGAAAACCCGACTGACCAAGGCCTCTGGTTGAACAATAAATTGCCATACTGTTCTTCCTAACAAAGCCAGATTATACTCTTTAATCTTTCAAAAATTCAGTCCTCCATCTTCCTTTGATAAACACAACTTAGCCCAAATTGTCCAATGAATACTCCTACGCCCTGTAAGATTGTTATCCCACCAAAAAACATTCAACATCCTCTCCACTCCCTCACAAATTTGATTAGGTAGCAAAAAAATTCCCATAGCATATACTGGTAAAGCTTGGGCTACTGATTTGAGTAAAACCTCTTTACCTGCCTGAGAGATTCCTCGCTTCCTCCAACCTTGAATCCGATTATGTAGCTTATCAATAATAAATGAGAAATTTGCATTCTTATTTGTACCTAATGATGAAGGTAGTCCCAAGTATTTCCCATGGTTATCAATCTCACTTACATTAAGAATTCTGCAAACATTCTGCCTATCAACTTCCATTGTATTGGCACTAAATAATACACTGGACTTCTGATAATTAATAAGTTGACCTGAAGTCTGCGCATATAATTGAAATCCCTGCTGTAATTGACGAGCTTCTCCTTCATTTGCACGGAAATAAAATATGCTATCATCTGCAAAAAGTAAATGAGAAATAATAGGGGCCCCCATAGCAATACTACAACCATGTAACAATCCTCGATCAACCCATGTATTCAACAAAGATGATAAAGCTTCTGCACAAAACAAAAATAGAAAAGGAGAAAGGGGATCTCCTTGCCGAACACCACAAAACGGATATAATTGTAGTGCTGTTGTTAGTTAAACAATACCTAATCTTTATGAAATTAAAATGTTATTTTTTATTTTGAAAATTGCCCAAACATACAATACTTTTTGGGATTAAACCAAATATTTAAGCTTGAGTTTTTCTTCTAAATTTTTTGTTAATTCTTCCTCCTTTCCTGATTGTTGCTGTATTCTTAATATATATCTAAGCATATAATTCTCATTTTGAAATGTGGAACGCTTTTCCTTTGCTGCAATATTCTTATTTTTTACATACTGCAATCTGATTGTTAAGAAAATAAGAGTAAATAAATTCATATACCAATAGCTAGTGGCCGATAGTGAAAGGAAATAAAATTAAACAAATTTATTTACGGTGATGGCAATAAAAAGAAAGTTGGTAATGCAAGGAAATGAGAAAAAATAAATTTATTTTTTGGCAGCTGGTAGCCGGTAGTGAAAGGAAATAAGAGTAAATAAATTTATATACCGTTGAATGATGACTGGCAATGGAAGGTGTGACTGGCGAATGGAGATTGCAGCGGTTGAAAATAAATAAAAGTAAATAAATTTATTTACTGGCAACCACGGTGCTCCAATGGTGGTGCATGTGAGGAAGTAAAAGGAAATAAATTTATATATCAGTAGTTAGTTTAGAAAAATAAAAATCTTAATTGGTTTAGAAAAATAAAAATCTTAATGTATTAAGTAAGAACAATAAGATAAAAGAACAATAAAAAATATTATAAAACTAACAAAAGTATAAAAGTGCTATTTACTTAAACTAAACTTTGTTTTGGTGGTATCTACTACAAATTATATAAACTTAATTATGCTCATACTGTATTGAACCACTAAGAGGTAAAATGCTTCCAATAATAGATATTTTCTCTATTGACAAAAATTGAACCATCAACCTCTTACTTAAACGGTAAGAGTGCTAAACCACTCGTATCAAGCACTTGTTGATTGATACTCATAGAATAGTTTATTGTTCATTGTTTTGTTATTTTTATTTCCATCAAGAAAGAAAACAACTACTTGAGTGCCATATTCATATCAAAATATCATTTCACGTTTTCCCTTTTTTTTATTTTAAATTTGGTTAGAAATGCAATCCAACTATGATGAATGGCCTATCTGATTGGGCATGTTTCCCTTCCTTTTAAGTTTTAAATTTTCTTCTAAGAAAATATTAAATTTATCTTGTTAATTAGAGGAAGAAATCGACTAAAACCCTAGGCCCCTCTAGTTTTTATCGATCTTTTGAGCCACTGCCAAATCGGTGGTGGTTCCTTATTCATTCTTTATTACTTATATTTCTTTTCATCTTTAGTTTAGTATTTCTCTAAATAAAATTTAAATTTCTACTACCTACGTCTTTTTCATTTCTTTACATTTCAAATAATTACATTTCAAATAGCATGCTTATGTTGAAGTTTGATGTTGATAATTTGATAAGTTGGGTTAGGTGGGTTAAAGTATTATTTATATTTAACTAAACTACAGTAATCATACTTTATAACTAACCTAAACATACTTTAATCTACCTTACCCAACTCATCAAATTATCAACACCAAAGGTCAACCTAAGCATACTGTAAAATATGTAAAAAAATGAAAAAGATGGAGTTGTATTTATTTGCAGTGGCGTAGCCACATATGGGCCAAGGGTGACCTTGGGCCCCATGACTTTTAGAATATATACAAGTAGTGAGAAAATAAACAAACTTTTGTGTGTGGCCTAGTGGTTAAGATATGCAATATAACCCTATGGTCCAGGGTTTGCGCCTTTTCATATGCATTTTCACTTAATTTTTTCCCTTTTTTCCAGAACTTGGGTCCCTGAATTGATGGGCTTTAGAAATTGGGCCCCCACGCTTTTTCATATGCATTTTCACTCATTTTTTCCAGAACTTGGGCCTCGAATTGATGGGCTTTAGAAATTGGGCTCACGCTTTTTCATATGCATTTTCACTCATTTTTTCCAGAACTTAGGCCCTCAAATTGATGGGCTTTAGAAATTGGGCCCCCATCTATAACATTCTGGCTATGCAACTGTTTATTTGGATTAAATTTTGTATTTTGTCAATCAAATCCACTTTGATAATAGATTTTGAGTGTTTTCTACCTCAAATCTATTTTGTTAACAGAGTTTGAGATTTTAAGAGTGAGTTGTACTCCTTTATGGGTTAATTATTCTATGTTATTTGTTTTGTGTTTTTGTGCAGTTTCTTTTTGTTGGCAATTGAAAATACACTTGTAGATTGTTCATTTCTCTTTTATGGAGTCAGATTTTTAAGTTTGGGTCTTTAATATTAAAGGAGTCTATTAGTGTGGCCTTTTCCTCCATTAAAGTTTGTTTAATATAAGCAAGTTTCATATATAAATAGCTTCCAAAAGGACATTAGCGTATAAAGTTTCGAATGTCAATAAATTTGAAGGACCAATTTTTTGTTTAGCCAAGATCATCTTCAACAAATTATGCAATTTCTTAATATATTTATTTTTAATTTATCTTTTATAAGAAATTTATGATGTATTTTATTTTTATTATTTATTAATATATTGCCATTCTATGTAAAAAATTATTGATGAAGAATATAGTAGCGATAAATTGGAAATATCTCCAATTAATAATAGTAAGACTAAAATATCTAAAATAACCAGTTTACTTTTTTACTACCTCCATTTTTTTCGTTAATTTTTGACATTGAAATAAGCATGATTAGATTTAAGTTTGGTGATGATAATTTGATGGGTTGAGTTAGGTAGATTAAAGCATTATTTATATATAACTTAAGTACAGTAACCATACTTTATAACTAACTTAAAAATACTTTAATCTACCTAACCCAACTTATCAAACTATCAACACCAAATTTGAATCTAATCATGCTGATTTTAATATAAAGAATTGACAAAAACGGAGGTATTTAGTTATAACTAAATAATGCTTGTTTTACTAAACTCCCGTCTGAATTTTGTTTTTCGTTTTAGGATGTTTTGTATGGTACAAATCATATAAAAAACAATGCAACATGTGCAAATAATGAATGAATTGGAAAAGTGAGTTTCATTACGAAAATGAGGTTATGTATAAGGACTTGTATGGTTCATATTAGACGGGGAGGTGGTAAGACTATTAACTTTTTTTATATAAACTTCTGTAGAGTAAGTTAAAATTGTAATGAAAGAAATGAATTTTTTTTTTGTCCTCATTTATTATTACAATCGCAATAATTTTTTTGGCATATAAGATTCTTGCAGTTGCAGAATGTTGTTTGCTATTGTTATCAAACAATTTCATAATATACACATACTAATAATCAGCCTGTTTTTTTTTTTCTTTAAATATTATCTCCAAAGCAGATATTGTTAATGCCAGAGCACATATCTGATTTTGGATAAAATTACTCTCATTATAAGTTGTGTAGCTAATTAATAAAGAGAAGACAATTTTATCTTTAATAATTATTTATTCTGGCATTAATAATATTTACTTTGGAAATAATATTACTCCTTTTTTTTTTTTTAAATTTACTTATAAATCATTCAACCTCTAATTTGAGTAAACTGTGCTCCAAACAAAAGTAAATATATTGTTTTCTATTTTAATGTGTCATATTATAAAGTAATTCATTAAAGTTTTACTATTATCGTTAAAAGGGATAAATAACTTTTTTTTTAAAAAATAGTGCTAAATAACTAGAGATAAAATGACATTAAAAATAATAAATGAAACAAATACAATTAATTACTAATTTTTAATACCACTTTGGAACGAATAAATTATAATTTTAAAATTTATTTATAAATAAATTTCTAATACAATTTGTTTACAAATGAATTTCTCTTGTTAAAATATCTAATTTAACAATCAAATTAAAATTCTTTTTATTTTTCAAACATGTCATTTTTCAAATATGATAAGTTGATTTATAAATAAATTTCACAATTTTTTGAAAAATTCATTTGTTTGAAATTGACCCTTAAAACATTAATACAATTAAAAAAATAGGTAGTAATTGAGAAGAAAAAATTGCAAAATAAATCACTATCAAAATTTCTAATACCATTATAAAATCCAAATCCCCCTCCCTTAATCAAAAGAACAAAAAACATTTAGTCAAATTAATGCTTATTGTCGTATTCAACAGAATATTCAGATTACATAGTAGGTTTATATCGATCCTCAGTTGGTGGAGCGACCTGAGGTGTACATGGTTCCAGTGCTATGAACTTGGCTGGAATAAGTGCTATTACCAGACTTTTATTGGTTCTGATCTAGGACAGGCTGTTTGAGCTGACAACCTACGCCTAGAGATGCTCTGGGGCCTCAAATTTTGATATGGGCCGAGCTGATAGTGGGTCCTTCTTAAGGGATATATATAAATACAGGAACCTTTTTTTTTTTAAAAAAAAAATTTGTAAAAACGGAATGGGGGTTTTTTTTTTCAGACCTTACAAAAATTAAATACAAAAACGGTTTATATAAAGAAATTCAGTCCTTGTAAACATTCAGTCCCATTCTAGGTTGGAGGACCCTAGGCCCAGAATGGGAGCCATACCTCGCTTATGTTGCAACACAGGCCTTTTAGGAGCGCTTCGTCATAGTGGAGTCCTACGCTATCAAAAATGATGCAGTTCCAATTGATAAGTAACTATAAATTTTATTATTATACGATGGAGTTGGCACAGGCGGTCAACGTTAGTGCTAAAGTATCCAGGTTCAAATCTCTATATGTCTCTCTCCTATTTATCCCTCTCAAGTTGTAACTAAGTCAAAAAAACCAAAAAATTTCATTATGATCTCTATGTTTTTTTTTTTTTTTTTTGGTAATGGGTTGAATCTGCTTACAAAGGGGACGAGTCAGGGTCACAGTAAAAGAATAGCTTAATCGAAAAAAAATATCTTGGAGAAGCAAATAAATTTTGGACTCTTTGGATGTTCATTATTGTGCTGTAGAGAGATTCTTAAGTTGTATATAAATAATACTTTAATCTATCTAACCCAATCCATCAAGCTATTAACACCAAATTTGAATCTAATCATGCTGATTTTAATGTAAAGAATTGACAAAAACAGAGGTAGTATTTAGTTATAACTAAATAATGCTTGTTTTACTAAACTCCCGTCTGAATTTTTTTTTTTTTTTTAAGGTTGTTTTGTATAGTACAAATCATACTAGTTGATAAAAAACAATGAAACATGTGCAAATAATGAATGAATTGGAAAAGTGAGTTTCATTACGAAAATGAGGTTATGTATAAGGACTTGTATGGTTCATATTAGACGGGGAGGTGGTAAGACTATTAACTTTTTTTATGTAAACTTCTGTAGATTAAGTTAAAAATGTAATGAAAGAAATGAATTTTTTTGGTCCTCATTGATTATTACAATCGCAATAATTTTTTTGGCTTTTAAAGATTCTTGCAGTTGCAGAATGTTGTTTGCTATTGTTAGGGCGTGCAAAATCCAAACCCATCCGACCAATCCGATTGAACTGAACCGAAGTTGTTGGTTCGGTTTAATCGGGTTGATCAGTTTAGTTGGGATTTAAATATTAAGAAAAATCGGTTTTACGGTCGGTTTGGATTGAATCAAAGAAAATTCGACCAACTTGATAATTTTTCCTTTTTTTTTTGTCAATAATTTCGGGGCCCAACCGAACCGAACCGTTCGGTTCGATTTAATCGGGTTATCGAGTTCAGTTTGAATTTAAATATAGGAGAAATTGGGGTTTTCGGGTTCGATACAGCCCTAGCTATTGTTATCAAACAATTTCATAATATACACATACTAATAAATCAGCTTCTTTTTTTTTTTTCAAAATATTATCTCCAGAGCACATATCTAATTTTGAATATAATTACTCTCATTATGAGTTGTGTAGTTAACTAATAAAGAGAAGATAATTTTATCTTTAACAATTATTTGCTCTGGCATTAACAATATTTGCTCTGAAAATAATATTACCTTTTTTTTTAATTCACTTATAAATCATTCAACCTATAATTTGAGTAAACTGTGCTCCAAACAAAAGTAAATATATTGTTTTTTATTTTAATGTGTCATATTAAAAAGTAATTCGTTAAAGTTTTACTATATAGTTAAAAGTGATAAATAAATTTTTTTTAAAAAAAATAGTGATAAATAACTAGAGATAAAATGACATTAAAAATAATAAATGAAACAAATACAATTAATTACTAATTTTTAATACCACCTTAGAACGAATAAATTCTAATTTTAAAATTTATTTATAAATAAATTTCTAATAAAATTTGTTTAAAAATGAATTTCATGTGTTAAAATACCTAATTTAACAATCAAATTAAAGTTCTTTTTATTTTTTAAACATGTGATTTTTTAAATATGACAGGTTGATTTATAAATAAATTTCACAATTTTTTG
>CATIWJ010053105.1:0-32052 GCA_949640765.1 Croton laevigatus | reverse complement strand
GCACTCTCATAGCCAGCTGTTCGACGCTCTAACAGCCACCGATCGTAGTTTCATTTACACATTGTTTGGATCAGAGGCAGATCTATGTTAAGAAGCCCACACTGAAATTTGGGAAAACATTAAGAACCCAACTCATTTGCTATAGAAAGAAAGATACAAGGCTAAATGAATTACATTGTGCCGCTAAGAGCATTTCCATCATTGTGACGTAACAAATTATTCGGATGTAAAAAATGCAATGGATTTAGCTGTCTCTAAGTACGGAAAGCTTGATATTATGTTTAGCAATGCTGGGATTTTAGGGAATTCGAATACGAGTATTTTAGAGACAAACAATGAAGATTTTACAAGGATTTTGGAGGTAAACACTTTTGGTGGATTCTTAGCAGCCAAACACGCTGCTAGAGTCATGATTCCGGACAAAAAAGGTTGTATTATTTTTACTGCAAGCGTTGCTTTGTTGATATAATTTAACCCACAATTTATTGTAGTTTGTTGACATTTGCAAGTTTTTTTGTAGTCTTTGCATACGGCTTTATCTTTGCATCTTTGCTAACGATAGATCATACAGGTCTGGGATCATACTTCTTTTCATTTCATGGCATCTGACTCGAGAAATGAGTTAATCAATGAAGAGCTCAAGTCCTAAAGTCAAGAGGCAAAGGGCTGCATCCGTGGACAAAGTGATATATAAATAAAAATAGAGTAGATATTTAGAATAAATTTAAAAAGTTTTAAAATTTTTAATAATTGAAAATATTTTATTTTATGTTAGTTTATATATATTATACTTTTTAATTGACAATAACAATATAAAAATTTAGCTCATTTGGATGGAGGGGAACTAAAGGGAAAGTAAAAGACTAGAAAATAAAGAAAGTGAAATTGTATTTTTTTTTTACATTGTTTGGATCCTTAAATTTTTTATGAGAGACACTTAAATAAAGTTATTATAGTAAAATTATATTCATTTTTCTCCAAATTGGAGAGAACTAAAAAAAATTATAATGGCTTATTTTTTCAATTTCCTTTTTTTTTTCCAAACAAAGAAATTTTAAAAAATTTCATTTACTTTCCTTTCCCTCTATTCAAACTAAGCATTAATTTTTGGATATCAAACAAATTTCAGTTTTTACTTTTCTTGAATAATATGTTTGTTTTGCTAATTCATCTTTGAAATATATTCGTTTAAGGATAAGACTGGAGCGGCTTAAAGGTAAAGCTGTTAAAACAATGGTTTTAGGCCCAATTTCTAGTTCTATTTTTTCCTCTTTTATCAATCTTTTAAAATTTGTCTCTTAATAATCCAATTTAATTTTAGCTTTAGGTCTATAAGATTGTTGAGCCAGCATTGGAATAATATCAAAATCAATAATGATTTGTTTTGGGTTATTTTAAGGGTGTGCAAATGAACTGCAAAACCATCGAACGGAATCGAAATTTCTGTTAGTTCATTCTTCGAAATTTTCACCGCCCGATCCCTAAACAGCGACGGAGCCCTCAACCTCTCACCTCCACCGACGGAATCCTCAGCCTCTCACCTTATCCCTAAGTTGTTTTCGAGTCCAGACCTTCTTCTTGATTGAATCGATCTCCTTGAGTTGAGGTTAGTAAATACTCTCTCTATCTGTCATTTTCTCATTTTTTCTTCCATAAATTTGTTTTTATGTTATATTTTGATGGGAGGAGATGATTTTTTTTATGGGTTTTTGTTAAAAGTGTAAGGTGGTGTTTGTTTATATTGTCAATTCTGGTTTGTTGATTGTGGTTTGAGGAAATTGTTGACACCATTTTTAAACAGTACTCCCATTTGTTCTTTAAGAAAACACATTAATACGTTTGTGAAGTATTTCTCCTCTGATGGCAGGTCTAAAGTTCTGTAGTTGCCATGGTTTCTGCTCCTGTCATGTCAAGAAAATGTTTTTTTTTTTTTTTTTTTTCTGCCTAGAAGGATTGTTGTTGATTGGATTAACACATTTTAGATTCAATTGTCTTGGCTTTTTCACTTGTAATTTGTTGTATCGTATAGTAATAGTATCATATATCTGTAATATGGCAGGCAAAACACGCCTCGGATTGTCTTGAAGTTGGGTGAGCTCTTCTACATTATGTCACTTTTTATGTTTTTTTTTTTTGTAAAGAAGGGACATTTATACTAAAATATATTTCTTGTAAGCACAAATTTAAATTTGTTTAAGAAGATGGCGCTTCATGTGATTGAGGGGCAGTAAGTAGGTAGCAAGCAAGAAATGAGTATTATGTTGTTATCTGAATTTGTTTGTGGGTTTTGTTCGTATGCGTGGTCTAATTTGGTTGTGAAGTAGACTAATATTCGTTTGTTTGTTTTTTAATTATTTAATGTGTTTGTTTACCATAAGAATTGTGAGAAATTAGGAATAACAAATAAAAATAGGCAGCCCGGTATATGAAGGCATCTTGCATTTATGCATAGTCTGGGGAAGGGCCGCACACCCGAAGGTGTAATATAGGTAGCCTTACCCTGCATCTACTGCAAGAGTATGATTCCACGGTTCGAACTCGTGACCTTTTGGTCACGTTGCGACAATTTTACTGTTGCGCCAAGACTCCTCTGCTGTGAGAAATTAGGAATAATTATATAAAATAGTGGGAAAAGTTGGGGTAATTATATAGTGATTAAACTTTTTTTGACGGTTAGTGATTAAACTTAATAGATAGCAATCTTTGATCTCAAATGTTTGGTGTTTGTTTTCCTGTTTTCGTGACCCATAATAAGTTTTTGATGTGCCTAATGGATTAATTGATTTGTACTCTTTTTGTGTATCTATATTTGAAGGTGAAAAGGTGATGGTAATGAGTAGTAACATAGGTGTTGCTTTATTTGGATAATGTTTTAACTTCTTTAAGCTTTATGCGGATGTTTTATGTCATTAACTTCTAGTTCATCTTTTATTTAAATTTGGAACACTTTTTTATTCACTGATATTTGACCTTTTTTTTAATTCCTTGGAGATGCCAAATTAAACGCAAATGTATAAAATGCAGTATAATTGACATACCGTTTTTTACTAACTAGAATCTCAATTTTATAAAATGTTTTATATCCATCTTTGTTTGTCCTGTCTGAAAATACTAATCTGCATAATGAAACTCTAATCGTTTCATTTTCTTTTTAAACAAAATGATACAGCCTCTTCTCTTTTCCTTTCTTCCAATTCCAAAATCGATTTTTCAGTCCTCACCTGGCACAGCCATCCGCTGGCATCGTTCCTGTTTTTTGTTTTGCCAGTCTTTGGTTCGTGATTAATGAGGAAATTTATATATGTTAGTTGATCCATTTCATTTTGATTATTTTCTTTATGTATAGCCTGCTTGAATGGCATTGATATCTTATATTTTATTCTTGGCTTTCTTGTTGTTCAGAGAGATGATAAGTGTTCAAACTCAAATGAGTCAGCCTCCAAAAGATAAGGTTGTTGCTTCTAGTGCTATGGTTCAAAGTTCAACTGCATCATTCAAAAGATGGGGAAGGAAGCATCCATTTGTTAGATATGGGCTTCCTATGATTTCACTCACTGTTGTTGGATCAGTAGGCCTTGGGCATCTTTTGCAGGGAAGGTTAGTGCTATTCTTATGTAAATTTTAAAATTTTTGTTTTCAGAATCGTATAAAAACACATTTAATTTTCTATGATATGATACATTACTTGAAACAAGGCCCAATTAGATCAAGCCCCCTCCATCTGTAACCACCTTAGCCCTTTTCCTTTTTGAAATTCTCTTCAATCAAATTAATGAAATGTTAGTTTGGAAGTGCAATTAGGTTGTCTTCTACATTATTAACTTATATTAAATTTTAGTCCATGTTTACAACTGACTTGCCATTTATTTTTTGAGATCCTAATATATCATGTGAAACAGTAGAAAATTTAGATCAATTTGTTCAAAGCATGAATTTTTGGAATTCTTTTGAATTCCACAATTTAAGTTAAACATCCCAAAAATACAAAATTTATGTAAAAATGAATTCTATTTAGAATTCTTTTATAAATGACTTCTATATTTCATAATTCATTTGTTTAAAATATTTTTGAGGTATTTGAAATCACAGGAAGGAGATGTGACCTTATGTAATTTCTTTTAATTTGATGAATGGGTTATGAACTTTTTTATTATTCCAAAAATGCTTTAAATTCCAGTGTCAGGATCGTGAATCAAACCATAGAAGTCCAGATTCATGGAACCAGATTCAAATTCCCTGGTTCTTAATTTAAATCTACATATATAGAAGAATCTTCCTTAATATGGGGATTTTGTGGACCCAAATTTCTGATTCTCTGACAATAGGTTGTTTGCCTTCATTGCTTTTCATTTGGGGAATAAAAAGAAATTCTATTGTGTTTATGAGGTAGTAATTAGTATTTATGATGCATATGCGTTTACTTTTTAAGACTAGCAATGCTTTAGAATAGATTTTGAAATCTTTAATTGCTTTTGAATGCATTAAGGCTAATGATGCAATAAGACCTGGAATTATATAAGATTGGGTTGTGGGATTGGGAGAAGGAAGAGTTAAGTGCATTTATAAGAGAAATGTATAGTAGCATTGAGTTAAGTTATTTTGAATGCTATAAAAATTGAATTTATATACAGGAGTGAAATGCATATTTTCATTCATATCAATTAAAATCATGTGGAATTCTTATTCGTTGGCAAAACTTTGCTTGCAACATGCATATATGGATAGTGGAGTGCCCCCTGTAAAGAATATAGCTGTATGCGATTGGATTGCATCACCATTTCTGTACTATCTATTTTAAGCTCTACTTCAGCATTCAAGTTCATCATCGTTGTATTATCTTTTTAATCATTGTGGAATTTTTTATAGTTCAGCAAGGATATTGCAAAGGTGAAAGACGATCAAGAATGGGAGATTACTGAGACGAGAAAAGCGCTGTCTAGAACAGGACCTGTAGATGCATACCAACCCAAAAAGATATCACTTGAAGAGGAGTTAAAGGTACAGTTCCTAAATATTTGGTTAGGACATCTCCAACTAATAAATCTAAAGCTGTATTCGATAAAACCGTAATGAAATCCAAATTTAATTGTTATGACATACAGGCATTGCAACAGAAAGTGGACATAAACAATTACGAGTACAAAAGAATTCCTAAGCCAAGTGAAGGCAAACAAAACTAGACTTCAGTTTGTTTCTATGGTCTGTAGGAAGAAGCCGAGTAAGATATTAACTGGTGCTTCCTGGTTTACTTTACTGAAGGTAATTGGACTCCCTGGTTTTAACTGGTGCTCCCTGGTTTACATGTATATAAACCCCAGTTGTAATAATGAAGAATGTAGACTACAATTTTGTTATGTTAAAATGTAGTTATCAATATTGGGGAGGACAATTTATTTTATTATTTGATAAAATGTGTAAAAGTAGTCAGCAGAATCCCCTCAGGTGGACATGAGATGGCCACGGTTCAAGTTTTCGACAAACTAGAACCGGAGGATGGTTCGAAGGACTGTTTCTGTTTGTGATCCATCAATTTTGATTTCGATTTTAGTATTTTATTTTGGAAATGGTTCGAAAATTGGATGGTTTAGGGTGGGTTAAATCTCGGGTTCTTTGGCTGGCTCAGGCCATGGAACAAAAATATTTAATAAAATTGAAACAAAATGGTTCACTTTGTTCAAACTTCAAACAGTCAGTTCTAACTGATTCAAACTTGCCAAGGGAAACCACAGCATATAAATCATCAGTTTAAGATCTTATTGGGGTCAAGGGGTGAGTTTAAAACATCAATTCATCCTCTTTGAATCTCATTTTTCTTCTAACTTTCTTCTCAACTGAACATTTCAACTTTTATGGAAGTAGTAAGACAAACTGTTAGTTGCATCCATTAGCTAACTCAAAATTCCCTTTATTGTGAAGGAATGGAATCTGAAATCATAATGACACTTAAATTCAATTGTTAGAAAGAAATTACATTAATGAAATAACCTCCTTAACAAATTGAAATAACTGCTTTAACAAATTGAAATGACTGCATCGTAGTAGCCCTCTAAATAGTTCGAACCTCCAAAGTCCAAATGAAAAGAATTGAGAGCAGGTGAAAATTATATTAGGCAAAAACTTAATCGAATAATCTCCACTATTACAAACTTATACCCTCCCACCCATACAAAAATACCATTTTTCCTTATGTACATCACCATTCACCACCACCCTTAACCCTTTTTCCCTAAAACACAAACCAATTCACCAAAACTCTTGAACCCCTACCGCTAGTGTACCATTCTTTTACCTCCAAAATATATCCCCTCCTCACCTTTAACCTCTTCTTTTTGTTTTTTTTTTATTCATTTACATGTGGTAAAGCAAAATAAGTCAATAGAACCTTCTTTTCTCTCAGATTTATCCCGTCTACCCCCAAATAATATTTCCCCAAAAAAGAACCAAAACAAAAAGGCCCTTAGTGCACTATGACTTCATCGTGGATTTGGTTGTGACCCAAATGACCATAGTGGTTGGGCAAGCCTCTGTGCTGATGGACTACTGAGTAACATAGCCTGAGATCGAGTGAGCATCTCAGTCATCGATGGGGTTTGATATGATTGGACAAGACTTGAACCATCGGTGGAGTCCCCTCTCGCAGTTGCTCTTTGCCATGAGTGTGAGCTCAGACCAGACAGGATATAAGCTCTGCCAGATGCTTCGTATACATGCCTACTTGCCATCCTCTCTTGCATCTCCTTCAGCTCTGCATCTAATGCAATGCATAACCGGTCACGGGATTTAGCTGAAATGGTTTCTGATAACACCCTTCGGCAATTTTCAAGTACAGACACTGCACCAGCCAGATCTCCTTGCTCTGCAGCACTTCTTGCTTTTGACATTGCCTCTGCTGCTTGAAGCCTGTTGCATTGCCTGTCCACTTCAATTGACACTACTGCTTCTCCAGATATTTCAGGTCTCCCAAGCTTAACTTGTTCACTTTCTAATGTTGTAATTTCTGTAGTTAAAGGATCCTTGTAAACACATCTCACTTTTAGAAGTGATGTTTCATTTACTGAAGACACAGCTGGAACATTGATTGAAACTAGGAAATCCCTCTCTTCGTCGGCATACAAATCTCCAACGTCAATAAAGCCTGTGCGGGCATCAGACATCAAACGACTTGGGTAACTTCCTGCTTTAAGTGAGCAAAGGTGAATATTTGGGTGCACACACTCCACTCCCACCTGCAACTCCTGCACCACAACACTTAGAAGTCCACCGATGCATTGTGCAAAAGCATCCTGGATTACAGATTCCGTCTCAATGAAGGAGAAGGTGCCTCCAGAAATTTCTGATATTGAATGCATTGATGAAGCGTCATGATCTGCACCAAATCCGAAAGCATGCACTGGAATCTGAAATCCACCAGTGTCACCACCATGAATAGATAAAGGAAGAAGTAACCGGTAATTTGGTTGAGGTTGATTACTGCCAGAACTGCTGACTGTATATGTATCTTGTCCATCTGAAAGCAGTATTATACTTGCCACAGGATTCTTTTCCCTTCGGTCTTCCATTACTTTGGCTCCCTTTCTCAGGCCTTCAGCAATGTTAGTTCCACCATTTGCAACAAGAGAATTGACAGCTTGAAGTGCCTCCTGCCGGCCTGTATCAGACATTCTTCGGAGGGGGAAGAGGCGGCGAGCAGTGGAAGAGAAGGCAATAACCGAGAGCCTGTCATTGGAGCCAAGATTCTGTATTACAAATCCCATAGCTCGCTTCAGCAGAGCTAGCTTTGTACCAGCCATGCTACCACTGATGTCAAGCACTGTGACTAAATCAACTGGAGCACGAGGAGTTTGGGATATGTGAGGAAAACTTGTCTGGTTTCTTCTTGGATTTTGTCCTGAAATTGCAGCAGCAGCTTTTATATGGACCAGGACATTAAAGTTATCATATGATTTGGATTGTGATACAGCTGAAACTTCTGGATATGCTTTGATCTCTATAGCACTAGCAGAATTTTGAGGTGTGGCATTTCCACTGCTAGAACTTTGATCAGCAGACGTAGGTTGGAGATCTAAGGATTCATCATCATTAAATACAGTAGGCTCGGGAGTTTGAAGTAAAGGAACAACATGCCGTCGATTCAGATCTCGACGAGGAGGGGGTAACCGGCGAACCACAGTCATCAAAGCATCATTTTGAGGCCAACCTGCAGCATTGATAGGTCCTCTGCTAGGCAGAGGATCCAAACTAGGAGCTTGCAAGGGGATTTCTTTCCATTTAGCTCGACAAACAGGACAAATCTGGTTACCATGTTTCACATTCGAAGCAATGCAATGGAAATGGAAGGAATGCGAGCATTCTGCAGTAAAAATAGCATGTCCATCTCCTTGTTTCATCTTGGTCAGGCATATGGAGCAAGTTTGCTGAAATTGGAAAGACAAACAGAAATCGCATGAATGTGGTAACATTTAAAAAAAGGAACAAAATTACATAATACAATCAAGACGAATAGCAGTATGTATAAGAACATAAGCATGCATCAGCCAAAAAGAGCATTATCTTGCAAAGGAAATCATCATATAAAAGAAAATCTTGAGAAAGCTTGCTACCTATTTATCGAATTCAGTAATCAACTACTTTCAAGACTTAACATACTGTTGCTCTACAAAGAAAGCTTACAACAATTTTAAGTAGTATGAAATTACCATATCTCAAAATCAAATGAAGCACCTAAATCTTGAAGCATAAACAAGTAAATATACATGATCCAGAACATGATAGGTTAGCGCATAAATTCTCTGACTCATCTCCTATAATTTTTTTTACCCATTCTTCTCACTGGCAATCTTAATTCCTAGGAAAAGGAAGTTTCATCTCTCATGCCACAATATTTTTTTCTAGACAGTCTCAGGTCATGATCTAGAACATGAAAGAGTTTGAACAATAGTTTCTACCGCTCACCCTCCCAAAGCTTTTGGTCAGATTATTAATATTTCTACAGTGTCTATCATAATTTAGAAAGCATCACAACCACAAGCAGCATTAGTCATAACAGGAAATAACATACAAGAAAAGCATTGAGCCTATGGGACCAACCTTGCATGAGAAGAAAACAAGTATTGGGAAGGGAAAGAAGATCAGCATTAATGTTTAAATAAGTCAAAGTTATGTTAGGTACAACATATGGGACACATTAAAAATATGAGAGCGACTTTCGGAAGGTTATCGAAAAACTATTCCATGATACAGATGAACCAACCTTCTCAAAGAAAGTAGAGTTTAAAATATAAAACCTACCTAAATCTATAAAAGAAAGGAAAATCATACATTGCTTTATGATGTTTCTTTACTTTTACTTCTTAAATGATGTTTCACACCTAGAAAGCTTATAATATGCAATCAAACAATTGAATGCTTTGCCTACACCTCCAAAGAAAGATGAAAAGGAAAAATGGAAGCCTATAGTTTTCTTTTACTGTTAAGGCAATTGAAAATTGTTCAGAAAGGGACATAACAATTAACCCCACTAAGTCAAAGAGTGGCGAGCAACATGACATCATCAAAGCAGCTCAATAATTTTAAGCACCACTCATCAAACCCTGCCAAATTTTGCTTATGCATTATTACATTAAAGAACACATTTTTACAATTCTTTTATTAAACTGTTCCTAATGACTTTTCCATTTTATTTTTTTTTAACGTAGGACTTTTCCATTTTGCTCTCATCAAAATAATTATGGTATATATATTTAACCAACTGAGATTTTTCAATCTGTTTGAGAAAAAATACAAAGAAGATAAATACAACTAATAATCCTAATCCCCTACGTGATAACTGAAAATGACTATGTAAGACATGTATGTAGATCAAAATCTAGAAATGGACATTTCCTCATTATGCAAGTAAACCAGAAAAGGAAAGTTTTCTTTCAGTTAATAAAAGTACACCTACTTGGGTTTATTTTAGCCAAGTTGAAACCAGCTCATCACCTAAACAAAAAATCAAATGCTAAGGGCTCTCTTGAGTTTTGGTTTTTGTTTTCTATTTGACAAAGATTAATAAATTTATCCTTAAAAATATATATTCTCCTGTTAATTAATAGTTTAGACCAGTAAAACATGTTGCCAAAAAATGTGAAACTCATATTAAAAAGTATTCCAACCCATTTTCCAATAATAGAAAATAAAAACAGTAAAAAGAAATCACATGACAAATTTTGGAACTTAACCTTTTATGAAATTTTCTGTCTTCCCAGCAATTAAAATTAGGAGGAATAATAATAATAGCTCCATTTTTAACCTAAATAAATTTTAAAAAAAAAATCCCAGAGTTTCATTTTCTTTTTTTTAGCTCATCTCCAAACAAAAGATTTTTTAAGAAAAAAAAAATCAAGGAAAGGAAACAAAATCCAGCAGCTAAGGCAGAAAGATACAATCTCAACACCAAAGAATTCATTCAACACCAACAACAAAAACAACCAGAATAAATTAAAAACTAAATATTTCAATGATAAAACGCAAGAAAAACCAGAAAAAATATATCAATGCAGCCAAAAAACAAAAATAATTAGGAAAAAAACAGAAGATGAAACAAAAACAAACCTTGGACGATTTGCTCCCACTCTTGGACAACTTTAGACCATGTGAAGAAGGGGTAGGAGTCATTGGCCTTGAATCCCAACTTGTAGGTGAAAGCAAAGCAGCATCAGATAATCTTTCACTTACAGGTGGTGGTGAATCTTCCAGAGTTCTTGGTACATAAACACAAAGATTTAAACCCAAAGCTAACTTAGCTTTTCTCCATTTACTCCCCATTTTACTTCTCAACCCCCCAAAATCTTTTCCAAAAGAATCCAAGGACAACAGATTAACAAGTCAACAGCTTTAAAAAAATTAAACAAAGTCAAGAACAACAAAAACAGATCTCAAAGAAATTAGTTTGAGCCAAACCAAGTTATTCCCTTTTGTTTTCTTGTTTGTTGTTTTTTTGTTTTTTTTAATTTGTTTCTTTATTTCTCCTTGGAATGAGAGAGATAATGGGTTTTTAACAAAAGTTGAAGTGGAACGCGAAAACCGAGAGAAGTATTGTTTTGGTTTCCTCTCTTTTCTTTTATGAAGTGGGTTGTTTTGTTTGTGGCTCTATTTGCAAAAGATAAAATGTGGGTTTTGAGAAGAAAAAATAAATGTCAAAGGAAAGGACTGAGTCGAAGGAGAAGGGGTAGTAGCTTGAGACATTAGAGCAGAAGTAGTCATGAAGATGGTGGCCGCCATTACACAGAGAGAGAGAGAGAGAGAGAAGGGCAGAGGATTTTGACCTTCGGTGTGTTTGGGTTTTTAATAAGAGTGAGACTTTTGCAGTAGTAAAAAGAGAAACGCAAACGCAATTAAAATAATTAAAAGCACGTTTTTGGTTCGCTCGCTTTTACCAAATTATAATTTTTGTTTTAATTTTTTTAAACTACCAAATTCTAATTTTGCCCATTCTATTTCTCTTCCTTTTACTATTATATCCTTGCTTTTGGAGTAAAAGGAAAAATAATTATACTACTAGTCACTTCAATT
Source organism: Croton laevigatus (assembly GCA_949640765.1). Lineage (NCBI taxonomy): Eukaryota > Viridiplantae > Streptophyta > Magnoliopsida > Malpighiales > Euphorbiaceae > Croton > Croton laevigatus. Next base: position 20,499 of record CATIWJ010053105.1, on the reverse strand, counting down.
TTCATTTTCGTTAGTAAAAAACACACGGCTCATTCAAAATAGTGTATGAATTACACGAGCAATTTTGAGGCTCAAAATGTAACTTTCTCAAAAAAATTAAGGACCAAATAATAATTTTTCATCTTTTTCCTCATAGAACTGAACCACCATCTCCAAACACCTTCACCAAAAACTACGTTAATAAGATTGGGTGTTCATACCATAAGGAAAAACTCATCGAGGGGAGGAGAATGGTTTGTTCATAGCCTCCATCAAGCCACTAGATCAGGCCAAATCCTCATTGGAAGTCGTGAAAATCGGGAGGAAAAAGCTCTAAGATATTCAAGTGATCTAAATGTCAGCTTTTGGTCTTCATATGAATGATCTGACACTAGATTTGAACTTCACGCATCAAGAGTTTCGTTTTGACACTTGAATATTCGTTGTTCATTGGTTGGAACGAGATGGGTCGTTGGGTCGGGTCGGGTCACGCGATTTGGAATCTTCTTTTGCATATTTCAAGATGTTAGATGATCAGACAAAAAAAAATAAAATCATGGTTAGGTTGCTCTCATCAAGCACTTCAATTGCATATACTTATTTGCTCCGATCGATGTCGAAATCTAAAAATGAAGTTTGAATTTAGTTAATTTTAAAATAGTACGGTCAAAGGATTAAAAAAGTAAATTTTCACTTTGGTCCTTATTTAAATATTTCATTTTGGCCCCTAAAATATTAATAAATAATTATATATATTTGTAATAAAAATTATAATAAATATAAAAATAAAAATATTTTTATTAAAGTCTTTTTCTTATAAATAAGAGTGCTGATTTAATAAAATAGTACATTCTTATTTTACTATCTAAATAAATAGTATGTAACTTTTAGAAGTTAGAAAAATAGCACTTTTAATCAAACAATAGCTTCCAGAATTTTAATATTCCAAAACCATCACCTTTGCTCAAATATTAACTTAAATATTTCAAAATTTAAAAATTTATCACATCTTTCAATATATAAATTTTAAATATATATATATATATATTTACAAAGGAAATATTTACTTAATTGTCATTTTCTTATAGCTATGTTACGGACTTGGCATTATATATCTTCTTCATTATTTTTTGAGTGTTTAATAACTCTTTTTGATGTAAATTTTGAGAAGTGCATAATTGAGTCGGACTCAAGATTGGTGGAGGAAGCTATCTACGGGAGTTGATCATCTTCGATATCAGGAAAAGTTTAGTTGAAGCTCATTACTTATCCTGTGTGTTTAGTCCAAGAACTTGTAACACGTTAGCTCACAACTTAGTAAAAGCTATGTTAGATGTAAATTTTATTAATGATCCTGTTACGCAGCAATCTTTCTTTTCAAAATGTACGTTTAATTAATCAATAATAGAATTTTTTTTGTTGAAAAAAAAATAATAACTCTTTTTGATGATTATTAATTTAATAGTAATAAAACAAAGTTTATAATTTTTTAATTTTTTATGACAAGATGTTATGTAATTTGTGAAATATTTTTCATCATCATCTTTTTTTATGTTTTCACCTTTTTTTTCTTTTATATTATGATGGGTAATGTATTTTCTATCGGGTGTTTTAATAATGACTCATGATAATTCTTAAATTAAATTATATAAAAGACACATGCTTAACCAATAAACAAGATTATATAGAAAAGTTGTATAGGATACAAGAAGAAGAAAACATGGTAATTTTCTATTCTATTCCAAATTTTCTTCTACATAGTCGAACAATAAATCTGCACAACTTGCAGAATCAAATGCTTGTTCTTAAAAAATTTACCAAGTAGCTGAAAAAATAACTCATTGCCACTGTGAGGTGGTTTCCATGGAGTTGGACGTCAAAAAATCTCAATAAATAAAAATATATAAATAAATATCAATACTAATAAATAAAAATATCAGTAAATAAATTTTAATAAATGTAAATACAGGTCAATAAACATCAATATAAATAAATAAATGTTAATACAAGTCAATACAAAGTAACTGTAAATTCAAGTCAATAAATGTTAATACAAGTATAAATACAAGTCAATAAAAGTAAATACAAGTCAATAAATATATACGTAATACAATACAAGTCAATATAAGTAATGAAAACATGTAAATAAATGTCAATATATGTATATACATTTTAATAAATGTCAATACAAGTCAATATGGGAAAAATAAACATTCAAATATAAGAATTGAGCACCTTTCTATAAAATGGCTTCATTTTTAACCTTAGTCCTAAGGGCCTAATTAAAATTTGTCACTGATCGTCGGAAACATTCCAATGGTGACAAAAACTTACAAACTCTATATCATCATAAATATCTTGACTCATAGATTTAAAAAATGATATTACTTCCTCCTCATCCACCATATTACATTAAAAATGCAAAAAACAGTGGTTTGTCTCTCATTGGTCATCATCGAAAAATGACCAAATCACAAACCAAACCATATCGCATCTAAAAGAGCTCAAGGAGGCGAGTTGTTTACCATAAAAATGTTGACCATAGGTTTGTCAGAGGTCGTCAAATTTTTCTGCAAAGTTCTGATGAAAATGGAACTTTTTCGATTTAAAACTTTAACCGGTTAGAGATGTATACCCTTAACGAACAAGAACTATGTTAATGGTGCTAGGTTCATCGGAACGTTAGCTTTTGATTGGTGGGCCACATGTCGGCTTTGGTGGGCAAAGACAATGATAACGACAGTTTGAAGTGGCTAGTGGTGGTTCTCTATCCCCTTGCCTTTCTCCCTCCAACAATAATTTCAATCAGGTATCTTTTTTTTAAGATAATAATAATAATTTTAAGTAAGGGCATAATTGTAAAAGTGCAAGAAAATTTCTATTTTTTAACAGAGAATTACTTTGTGGTCCTTATGTTTTGCTATAATCTATTCTTAGGTTCCTACATTCAAAAATATGATTTAAATTTCCTAAATTTTGAACCAAATATGCTTTTAGGTCCTCAAGATTTGGCACCATTAAATGATTATGCTTTCTATCCATTTTACCCATTAAATCAACCGAGAAGAAAATATTTTGACTACTGGAGTGTCTAAAAATGATCGAAATTAATTGTTGGTTTGTGAGGAGAAATTCTCTCACACTCTTATTATTAGGGTCAATTACACCGAATGTATCTGAATTTTTGGGATTTTTTCACCAACGTAACTAAACTTCATTTCCTTACACAAAAATACCTGAACTTTCAAAATTTTTGCACAAAAATAGATTTTACCTGTTTCTAGGTTTCCAACCAATTACCTTGCTGATGTGACATATTCAATTTTACAAATACACACCTATTTTTCTTCTCTCTCTCCTCTTTAATCCAAATTGGACCTATTTAAAATTTTTTTAATAGTTTCAGGGACTATTTCATAAATATTCCTTTCGATATGATAAAATTGCCCCTCTTACAAATAAAAATAATAATAACAATAACAATATTATTATTATTATTATTATTATTCATCAAACATCTTCATCTTTATCAAACAATAACCCCACTTCACACCGCTCAACATCAACATCGCAATCGCCGATCAATCTCGCAATTGCCGATCAATCTCACAACCGCCGACGCTTTCATAGCGACGCCTTCAACCACCACAAACCACCGGTCCTCTATCACAATCACCATTATTCGCCATCAGACTAGGAAATTGCCACCACCAATCTATGAAGCTCTTTCCAACGACCATGATTATGCGTTCATTCACATCAATTGGTGAGTGAAGTAGTGTTGGGTTGCAAACGAAGAAACGATGGTTTCCGACGGAAGCTGCGTTCATGGAGAACTAATGGTGCGTGAATGGACCAGAGAGTAGCGGTGGTCACGACGAATAGAGAAATTGTAGGTAGAGTCGTCGATGGCAAGGTTGGGTTTGTTACAGGTTCGAGGTTGGTTGATTTCATCCAGCAAAAATGGGCAATTTGACTAGTGGGTTGTCACATGTTCGTGCCTAATCTTTAATTTGTAAGACAAAATTTCCTTAACATCGATTCCAGCACAAAAGCTTTACTTTTTTAAGACAAATCCGAACGAATATTGCAAAATAGAGATAAGTAATGAATACTGTCGCCGGAAACTCGTTTGATAACAAAAGGATTCTGCTGCTGCATCTCATATCCATAAATACTTTCCGCCGCTGCTGGTTATGGTGGTTGTGATGGCGGTTGGGATAGTGGTTATGGTGGAGGAGTGAGTGGTGGCTGTAGGGATGGTGGTGTTAGTGGATGGCGGCGGCGGTTACACGGTGGTGCTGGTTCTATTGGAAGGAAAAGAAGAAGGAGAAGAAAAGGAAGTTGAAGATATGGGAAATTATGAAAGAGTCCTTGAAAATTTAAAATAATTTTTAAATAGTCAATAGACACTAAATTGTGATAAAGTGGAGAGAGGGGAATGAATTTAGGGCTGTATTTATAAAATTCAATGTATGTTACAACCGGCTGGAACCTATAAACCGTCTAAAATCATTTTTATGCAAAAAATTTGAAAGTTTAGGTATTTTATATAAGAAAATGAAGTTTAGGTACGTTGGTGAAAAAATCTCAAAAGTTCAGGTACATTCTGTGTAATTGACCCCTTATTATTGTCTTAGGAAGAAAATAAACAAATAATATATATATATATATATATATATATAAAGAGAGACAAAGAACCTTAAAAGAATAAACTACCATTAACATAGTAGACTATTTATAATACTCCCCTTTAAGTTGGTACATAGTTATTACACATGCCCAACTTGCACACAAATGTTTGGAAGAGTCTAAAGTTCAGCCCTTTGGTGAGGATATCAGCAACTTAATTGCTTGAACTTACATGAGTGAGATTCAATAGATCTTGGATAAGTTTTTCTTTTATAAAGTGCTAATCAATCTTAATATGCTTTGTCCTGTCGTGTTGAACATGAATTTGATCATTGCTAATGGTAGCCTTATTGTCACAGAATAAGGTAGATGTTCCAAACTTAGAGATTTTTAACTCATCCATTAGCTTCTGTAGCCATAATACTTCACACACTCTTTGTGCCATTGGTCTAAACTCTGTCTAAACTCTGTTTCAACACTTGAGTGAACAACTACACTCTAATTTTTTACTTTCTATGTGACCAGGTTGCCTCCAATAAAAGTACAATAACTTGAAGTTAATCTATGATCATCTAGTGTACCAGCCCAATCTGCATTTGTATAAGCTTCTATGTCAAGGTGTCTATATTTTAAGAAAAACAAACATCTTCTAATAGCAAATTTCAAATACCTTAAAATGTGTAATGCAGCTTCAAAATGGTCGTTATTGGGGGTGGGGGAGGGGGGGTCATGCATATACTGGCTAAACTGACTGCAAATGCAATGTCATGTCTAGTATGTGACAAATAAATTAATCCACCAACGAGTCTTTGATATTGACCAATGTTAATTGGTTCCCTTATGCCTGCTTAAAGTTTGCAGTTTACCTTAATGAAAGAGTCAATGGATTTACACCCCAACATACTAGTTTCTTTTAAGAAATCCAAGACGTACTTTCTTTGGAAAATGAATATTCCTCTTTTAGATCTAGTCACTTATATCCTAAGGAAGTATTATAGATTTCCAAGATCTTTAATTCTAAATTCTCTTGTTAATAATTTCTTTAAGTGAACAACTTTCTCATTATCATCTCCTATTACCACCATATCATGAACATAAACAACTAACAATGTAATCTTACTATTGTGATGCCTAATGAACAAAGTATGATCAGCATCACTTTGTATGTAGCCAAAGAAACTCTTGGCTTTACTAAGTCTATCAAACCATGATCTTAAAGATTGCTTCAAATCGTATAGTACCTTCTTCAATTTACAAACCCTTACCTTTGTCTCCTAACTCTCAAACTTAGGAGGTATATCCATATATACTTCTTTTTCTAAGTCTCTTGAAGAAATGCATTTTTTACATCAAATTGATGTAAATCCTAATTTAGAATGGCAGCACATGACAAGATGAATAGATTTCTATGTCCTATTTTTCCTCAAAGCCCTCATCTCCTTAAATGTTGCTTCATTCCACTTTGAATCTCGATATGCTTCCTACTAATTCTATGAAATAGAAACAAAAGAAACAGATAAGACAAAGGCTCTATAGGATAGAGATAAATAATCATATGAAACAAATTTTGAGATTAGTTATTGAGTACATGACTTCACACCTTTCTTTAGAGCAATAGGAATATTTGAATCGTCAATCATAAGATTAGGATCAATGACAGGGTCAGGATTAGGACTACTTACATTGAGAGGTGTTTCTGCTAACTCGGGAATTTATGACAGGGATAATGGTTGGTCCCTAGAATCATGCATAACAACCTTGACTTTCTCCTTTCTTATGCACCTTTGTAGATCATGCCTATCTAATCAACCTTCCTCCTTTCATCAAGATCAATCTTGTTGTTTTGCTCATCATCAATAGTGACCAAGTTCCTAAATTACTTAGGTGTAGAAATAGACAAGGGAAGTGTTGTAACCTCCTCTTATACTCTAGGCTCCCCCTGAAAAGGAGTAGGAGGAAAATAAGGTTCAAACTCCTAAAAAGTTACATCCACACTTATAAAATGCTTTCAAGATGGGGATGATAACACTTGTAGCCCTTTTAAGTTGTAGAATAACCAACAAGCATACATTTCTTAGGTGAAACATTATAGGAGGTATGGCCCTGTAAAAATTTTATGGGACTCTTAAAGTTCTAAGGGGCATTTAATTAATCAAATATGCAGCAGAAAGAATGACATCCCCTTAAAATTGTTTAGGAACATATTTATAGTGATTAAAATTGATCTAGCAACTTCTAATAAATGTCTATTTTCCTGTTCAGCAACCCCATTTTGAGCACTAGTATTCACACAACTGGTTTGATGAATAATATCTCTAGCACCTAGGTATAATTGAAACAAACTATCTATATACTCATCCCTATTATTAGATCTTAAGATTTTCACCCTAGCATCAAATTATGTACAAATCATATTATAGAAAGGTTGAAAACAAGAAAAACTTCATCCTTTATTTTCAACAGATACACCCAGGTGAATCTAATGCAATCATCAAGAAAAGTAACAAACCACTGATAGCTAGATAATGAAATAATAGAAATAGGTCCCTATACGTCAAAATGAATAGTCATGAAAGGAATAAAACTTTTATCATCATGAGAAACATAAGTATTCCTTATATGTTTAGCTAGTTCATAAGTATTATAAAATAAGGTTTCAAAAGAACATTGGCTAAATATATTTGGATACAACCATTTAAGAACAACGAAAGATGGATGTCCTAACTGTCTGTCACATAATAACTTATTGACTCACTTCACCACTCTTTCCTAATAAGGCTTGGTATTTCTTCTTAAGTAAGTACAAGCTATCACACACTCTACCATAACCAATTATTTTCCCTGACTTTAGATCCTGTAAAAAATAATAGGTTGGATAAAAAATAGCTCGACATTAAAGGTCATTAATGATAAACAAAATATTAACTAAGAAGTTAGGAATATGAAGAATATATTTCAAATCAATATTGGATGTAAACTTTACAGAACATGTACCAAAAATTGGTGCCAAAGAGCCATTTACAATACGAACAATTTCCATAGTAGAGCATGGTGAATAATTTATGAATTTTTTTAAAGAGCATGTCATATGTTTATTTTCCTCCCAAGTCTATAATCCAAGAGTCATTAGTAGAATTGACAAGAAATGCCATACTTGATTGTTAAAAATGAGATGTAGCACTGCATAAAGATGGTGTACCTTGCCGAAGGAGGCTTCTTAAAGCTTGCAACTCTTCAATAGATAGGCTATCTATAGAGAGAGCATCAGAAGCGGGAGTAGAACCTAAATATGCAGTCACCTTAGCTTGATTTGTTACATAACAAGATGGTCATGATCTTCCTCCACTGTGACCATTACCTAGGGCTGTGCATCGGTCAAGTTCAGGTCAACTCGACCTGAACCCGAAAACCCAAATTTCTTTCATATTTAAACCCAAACCAACCCTATCAATCCGACTAAATCGAACCGAATGATTTTGGTTCGGTTCGGTTCTGTTCAGTCGGGCCCGAAATTTTTTGCCAAAAAATAAAGAAAAATTGCCAGGTTTGTCGGGTTTTCTTCGATTCAACCCGAACCGATCTGAAACCTGATTTTTCTTAATATTTAAATCAGAATCGAACCGATCAACCCAACTAAACCGAACTGAACACTTCATTTCGGTTCGGTCAGATTGGTCGGTTCGGTTTGAATTTTGCACACCCCTACCATTACCCCTTCAACGGCCACCACGAGATGGTCGCCCAATCAATTCCCAACATGTTTCCTTGGTATGCCAAGGAGTGTTATAATGATCACAAAACTGAGTATCCTTTTTAGGAGTGGTACAAGTAGCTTATGATGCTACTAGTCATGCCTTTTTAATTAAAGGAGTTTTCATCACAGTTCTCCTCTTACATTCTTCGTGTTGAATATAAGCATGGGTTTCCTCTAAGGATAACATTGGGTTCTTGTCCAAAATCTAAACTTAAACAAAGTCATATTTATGATTCAGTCATGCTAAAAATTTGAATATATGCCCACTCTCAATCTTCTTGTGATATTAAACAGCTTCATCTTCGCATTTAGCATAAAAAATCAGCATAATAATCCAGCTGTCTTCACATCTCATTTAGAGCTGTATAATAATCATCTACAATTAATTCTCCTTGTTTCAAGTCTTTAATTTGTAGACAAAGCTCAAACACCAAAATAGCATTTCCTAGCCAGAATAAGACTTTCTACAAGAGTCCTATATCATTTTTGCTCTATCAAGCATAAAGTAACCAACAACAATTCGTGGTTCCATATAGTTCAAAAGCCATGACATAACAAGAGAGTTTTTAGATTTTGACAAAATATATTTAGGGCCACTTTCTGATGGACGAGTTTTAAAGTTGGTAAGGGATCCTTTGTACCCTTTTGCATTGATAAAATAGATGGCATGTCTTTGACCAAACAAAATAATTTTTAGCACCTTCCAAATTGTAAGGACTGCTTTGTAATGATGGATTATCGTGATTCTGAGTTATGAAGGACTTCTTTTACCCTTTCTTTAGCTTTGGTAGCCATCTCTCATTGTCAAGAAAAACAACACTATAGGAACAGTAAATGGAATAGAGAAGAGCAAAATAAACCATGAAAACCTAGAGAATCGACCAGGTAATCTGCGTCGCAAGGCAAAGGCAAGGCTGTTGGAGAAAAACTATCAAAAAAAGATGATCAAAGATGTGACACACACTCACACCTGTGATGTGTGGGCAATGATCTGAACACTTCTGGCGGCAAGTGAGCTTCACGGGCTAGTGTTCTAGCAATGGGACTTTGGGGAATGACCAACAAGTGGCATATCTGTCTTCTGAGAGAGGCTATGTCGCTAACGCAGGCCTCCAATACCTCGAATCAAACTTGGCAACCCTAAAACACTTAGGTTTTCTAAAAAAAAAGGAAAAAAAAACCTTCTAGTAGACCATAGTTTAAAAACAGCTGAAATTTCTTAATTTCCCTCAACTAATCTCAACTCTGGTACCATGTTGGTTTGTGAGGAGAAATTCTCTTACACTCTTATTATTTTTTTTATGAAGGAATATATATATATATATATATATATATATATAAGGTCAAAAGAGAGACATAAACCCTCTCAAAAGACTAAACTATCCTTAACATGGTAGACTATTCATAACATTAATCATCGATCATATTATTAGGACCGTATCGCTTGCAGAAATCCAAAAACACAATCATTTTCACTTGAATCTGAACAAAATCGCCAAAAAGTCTAAGATATAACCAAATTCTAACCGAAAAATTAATCTTTGAAAATTCACAATAATAACACATGAAATTTACATAAAAAAGAAGAAGATATCAAGACAAAACTATAGATAAATTGGGAATGAAAAATTATCGGAAGGCGACAAAAAACTCGTCAAAAGTTTTGCGACCCGTTTGGAACCCGTAACCTGACCTTTATTTTCTTTCTTTTCTGGTCACAGATCGAGGGCAAAGAGGGTACCAAAAGAAAGTTTAGGTAGATAGGACCTAAATGCATATTTGATACAAAATTTAGAGATCTCAAAGCATATTATATTTTATTTTTTATAATAAAAGTTAGTTTTACAATAAGAGATTTAAACTGTGAATTTGCATTAGACTAGAATTTCTCTACGGTTAAAATTATATTTCCATCTTCTTATCAATTAGTAATCAATTTATTACTTTAGTAAAAAAATTTATTATTAATTATTTTGGAATTCATAATATTTTAAATTTACATGTCAATTGTTGGTGTTTCTGAGTTAGGATCAGAATTATGTTTAACAAAATAATAAAAAAAAGATTACTGATTTAAAATCAAAACATTCCAAGCTGTGAATTCTACCAAATTATTAGTTTCAATATAAATCATAATTACCCAATGGGCAAATAAGTAAATGAACTAAAAATATTTGAAATATAATATCATTAATATGAATAGACTTATACCAAAATAAAATTGAAAGTGAAAATTGGGAAAAGTAGAAGGTGGCTTTTGATTGGTTGGACCAGTTGTCAAATTAAATACTATAAGTAGTGGGATAGAGCCAATTGCAATTAACCATAATCTTTGTTTGATTAGTTAAAATTGAAGACAGCATTACCCATTATGATGAGTCATAATTGTTTAGCAATGCATGAGTCAAATGGTGGGAATTTCCTAATCATGTTAAATTTTTGATATATTTACACATGAGATGATAAGTATAGCTAGACCGCACGTGCGCATCATTACATACAGTTGGGTTATTTTGGTCAGCACGGTTGACATTTTCATTTCTATAAAATTCCTTTCACATACATATATATATATACGTAAGTTGCAAACTTGGACTTGGACCATTAGTTGATTTTTCCTTTTTCCAACTAAACAGCTGGGGAAATACACCCACCCTTGTATACGGGAGATAATTACTCAACTTCTGATATTAGATCGAGAAAAAAGTGCATCGCTCTAATCATTTTTTAATCAGACATCGTTGGCTAAAAACGCTTATATGTACTCGGTCCAATTACTTAATCCAATTCAATATAAAATACAGCTAAAATGTATAAACACAAAAAGTTATTAGAATTAAACTATTATCAAAATTAAGCCAAATCATACTATTATAATCTTGGCCGTCATTTTTGTCTTAGATTGGGAACAATTTTATATCTTATACCAACCAGTAATTTAATTTTTCTATGAATCTATATTTTAGAACGAAAAGAGTAATTTCTACATAATAAATGGCAAATAGTTATAAGTATTAGCATTAATAATTTACTAAAAAGCAAATCTCAAGTTCTATACGACAAGAATTATTGTTGAGATATTATAATTACGTAACTAATTATAATATAAACTCTATAAATGTTATTCCTGTCTCATGTATATATTAAAAAAAATTTATATTTTTATTTTGTACTATTACAAGCCTGCATTCAAGGAAGAAGAAGAAGAAGAAGAAGCCAGCATTCTCTTGAATATTTTTAATACAAACAAAAGAACAGAGACAAAGACATTGGACCGCTACCTGCTAAAAACAAATAAATGATGTTTGGTAATTGGAGGTTTTATTATTAGAGAAGTTTATTCAACAGGACTAATTCAAAAACTTGCTAAATCAATAAGATACCTAGTGATTTTCTTGTTTTTGAAGAAGGAAATTTCAAACTTGAATCTTTCGAATATTCAAATAAAAATCTAATCGAAGTTTCAAAATGAAAAATAATTAAGAAAATTGTACTTTTAAAGTTCTAATTTTTCTTGTTTTCTAAAGTTTAGTAGTAGCTTTTTTTCCTTTTTTTTTTTTTTTAAACATAGATTTTAGTATAGTAGCTATGTTAGAAGAGTACCAAATTTGTTAATCATTCCCTTCATCAGTATTTATTACTAATTTTTTTTATTATTATGGATTCAAGAGGTTTCATTTTATGTCTCGTCTCTTGTAATTCGGAAGAGGTTTTGTTATTTTTATATGAAAATTAATAAAATAAAAATTTTTAAACAGAAAACCTAGCAAATATAAGAACTAAATTTCAAAATACATAGACTTAAAATATGTGAATATGTTTAGAAAATGTAATATTTTTTGTCAGAAATTTATTATTAATTTTATTTGTTTATTTATTTTTTTGACTGAGAAGTTATTAGAAATCAAATTTGAGATTTAAGAGTAAAAAATTACAAAAACTTTTAGCTCAAATAAATAATAACCCATATGTTTAGTAAAATTAATTATGCAATTAGTTAGAGAATTAACTGAAAATAAGGTATTATTTTAATAAATGGACGGACGGATTAATCTAATGTAATTAAAATATAGGATACAAAACAATATATTTCTACCAACTTTTGTAATTTTCCCTTTTTACAATTACATTAGATTATTATTGAAATATGCTATGATTTGGCAATTGTGTAAGATATGCACAAAACTTTGGCCAAAGAGCCAAGCAGCCACAATATAGGCATTCAACGGTCAAAATCAATGACTTAGAAAATTTCAATTATGCGTACTGACATGCACTAGTTTTGGATCTTATAGTAGTTATTTAGTAATTAAACTTTGAGTTTGATAAATCCAAAGTCTTGTTTTGATAAAAAAAAAATCCAGTCTTGCAAAATGTTTGTGTTATTAAATTGTAGCCAACTAAATATGAATAAGTTGGTTTGATTGCTTGTCTTTGTATAATGGGAAATGAATATCCCGACTCCTAAGTTCAATTTTTCCAAATCACGCTTTTTGATCGATTTGGAGCATGAATAGTCCCATGTTGTGCAGTCTATAGTGCTTGTCCGTACATTATGTATGTATTGAACATGATCAATTAGGTAAGTATTTTTCACTAACTATGTAATACCAATTCTATAGTTTACTATTGATAATAATAATATTTAATGATGCGTGTTGTATATTGATTTGATTTATTTGATAATTGATTGTTATATGTAATCTTAACCATGAAATAAATATAAAATGGTCTAATACTTGAAATTAATAATTAATAAAAAGTGTAGTTTTTTCAATGAATTAATTCATAATTTATTATAATGAGATTTTACTATATCATCACTAAATATTGATATTATATAAAAAAGTAAACGAATTTAAAGTGCTAGTGGGATGACAAATTTGGAATACTAACTAATTTTAATGTATGATTTGAAATGGATTTGGACCAAAGAATTTTCAAACCCAGTGAATTTGGAATTTTATAAATGAATTGAATTGTATTAATGTAACATAAAGAAAATATAAATTTAATTCAAGTAAGTTAGAAAAGAAAAAAAAAATGAAGGGTAAAAGAAAGTTTCTGCAACTGCTACAATATAGTATTAAAAAATCATGCTTTGTAAGTACTCATTGAGGTTTAGAGCTTTTGTAAAATTCTTTTAGTTTAAAGGACAAAACAACAGGAACTTTTGGTTAAAAGCCTCCCTATAATATATAGTATACATTAGTACATCACGTAATATTTGAAAACATTATGAATTACATCTTTTTTCCTATAAATATGCAAATTAATACTAAAAAATAGCATTTGAAATTTGAAAATCTTGCAAGTGGAGAAAGAATTTCCCTTTTTTTTTTTTTTTTTTTTGGTTCTTTAGAATTTGATTAGGAAAATTAGGTATTGGGGGCATCAAGAGATTTCAAAATAAAATAAAAAAAGATAGTTGAGAGTGCACTATCTAAGCATATCCTTAACAATAATATACATAAGAAAAACCCATAAGAGAGAAGATTATAACATGAAAACCTTTTATTGGAGTTGCCTATTCCCACTTATTTAGCTTTATTGCCCTCTCAAAAAGACAACCTTTTAAAAGAAAATGGCCTATCCTTTTTACAATTGCTTAAAAAAAAGCTAAATATTCCTCTTCCCCACAAAACAACATCAACTTGGAACCAACACTATCACTTCTCCTTTTTAGACTACACATACCTCTCCCCATTTCTTTCTACATACTTTTGTACACCAATCCATTGTGTTTTTGGTTGAATTCAACTTTCTTTGGATTTAACTAATCAAATCAATCCATTCCATTTTTTACTTCAATCTATAATTTTAGCTAACTTTGATTATTGGTTTTCTACTCCGTATAAAAATGACACTAAGAAAAACCAAATTAAATTAATCAAATATAAATAAAATGAATTTTTTTTTTTTGAAATTTCACCCGATTTCCAAACACCTAATCATGGGTGCCAACTAATCCGTATTTGGGTACTGCAGAGGCTTATTATGGAGCAATCCTTTTAATTTAATTTTCTCCATTCACAACACCATCAAACTTCAAACTTTGTTTTAGAGATCTAGAAGTTTATAATGCTATATCAACTAGTTGTTAAAATAAGTTTATTAGGTTTAATTGAAAAAATTGGTTTGTGGGAAATGAGTGGAGATCCACTATCAAAGAATCACTTGAAAAATAACCTTTGTATGTGGGGAGGGAGGGATAGGATTCTCTTTACTATGTACTCTATAAATTTGGCAGACTTTATGGGGCAAGTCAACGAGAAAGCTGAAATCTTTTTTTTTTTTTTATCTTTTATGATAATAATTATAGTTATTATAATTATGGATAATGGTGCCTCCCACTTAGGTGGTGATATAAGACCAATAACTAAAGGAGATGTGTGGCACTTAACATTTTAAACATCATTCTATGTTACTTAAAATCTTAATCTCTTGTCTTTATCATAGATTGTGATGTTTTTTAATTCAAGATAATCCCAATTACCAAAGAATTCAAGAATCTTGACAAATTTTTTGTTTGGAAGCCTTAATACAAATAATATCACATCTACATGCATTGGTAATCTCTTTCTTGGACACATCATTTTAAATATTCAAATTTCTTCTTTTTATTGTAAATAATCTCTTTAAATAGTATTGCTCACCTTTTTTCATAAAAGTGAGCTTGTTTTTATTGTAAAGTCATAGCTATACATCAATTTACAATTCTAATGTCCAAATCATATCCATACATCAGGTAAAGAAAACTGCATAATAATGTCCATAATTATATGTAATTTTATGCATAAAACTGTAGAAAATTACAACAACTGTTGCAAAAAAAAAAAAAAACATTGGGAGCAGAAACAATAACCCTAAATCCAAAATCAAAACCCTAAAACCTAACTAAAATTCTCAAAATTCATAACCCTAAAGTAGAAATCAATAATCCTAAAATCTTATAAAATCCCCCCAAAACATGATGAATTATATGAAATAATGAATGGTGAAAATACTTGTCCCCACTATTATAGCATTTTGCCACGAATGGAGTTTTCTATCCATCCACACTATTGTGTGGCTTGTATTTCATTCGAAATATCCACATTGGAACCTATCACTTGCTTACCTTTCGATGAGTCAACCGAAGTCCATGTGTTATTAGATTCTATTGTATTTATTTTAGTATGCATGGCTTGCAATCAATATCATCTCTAGCATAAAAAAAAAAAAGAAAAAGAAATTGGTTCATGGAATTTATTCACATTTGCATGGTAAGCTTGATAGTTATTTGAAAAATATGATAATGAACGAAGAATTACTAACATTACTGACTATTATGGATGTAGATTCGGAGTCATTGCAATGAAAAGTATGAATTGTGATGAAATCGGTCATCCAAGCTGATTTCTATCTAATTCTTGTACTCTTTTCTCATAGGGTAAGTGGTTGCTTCTATTTCTTGGGGTGGATTGAGAAGGAGATATATTTGGTTAGCTGTATTTAGGTTGTTTGGTTCTTTTTAGTTGGTTGCATATTGGTATGAAATATTAATTTCCGATTGGCATGATTTCAGTTTCTATTTCTAAATGTGAAATTACTAGGATATGTTTAGTTTGTTTCGAGTGGTATGGGTAAACAGTTTCATTAAAAGTTACATTTATAAAAATTAGAATTTTCTTGTCTTGAAGACTATACAATGTATAACCCTTTTTTTTTTTTTGTGTTGCGCAACCTAAAATAATGTATGGTCAAATTTTTGGGATAGCTTTGTCTTGTGGGTTGCACATTGATATCTTATTAATAAGAAGATAGGTAGCTATTTGTTAGAAGGATTTTTTATTTAAAAAAAGATTTAGGTATGTTTGCTTGAAACAAAAGAGATCTTGCAATGTTCAAGATTTCTTTGTATTTTTTCTCTAAGCACCAATTTTTTTAGGGTGAGTAGGGACAAGTTATTTGGTGTAATAAATCTTTGGCATATAGAAGGGTGTAGTTTTTTATTTACAATCTCAATGCCATTTAATAAATGGCATTTATGATATGATTTTTTTTTTTTAAAGTTTAGCATCATAGCTTGTTTCTATTTGGTTTGGAAAATTTTCTATAGCAATGGATTTTTTTTTTTAATTTTAGTAGAGGACACACACATGTCGTGTACACACACATATATTTGTGTGTATATCTCCTATAGTCCTTTATGGTGATCACGTAATGTGTCTTTGTAATAAAGACATCAACATAAGAGCCCTACAATTTCATATGAATCAACTCAAAGGGAGGGGTCGTAAGTTACATCATTGCTAGTAGAAAATAGGGGTGAGCAAAATAGATTTGGTTCACAGACCGACCAATTTTGCTAAAACCAACTTACAAACCGACCTCCCTTTTTGTAACTGAAAATTGAACCAATTAGATATAAAAAAAAAAATATGAACCGGTTGTTTTTAGTATGGTATGGTTGGTTTTGATTTTAAATCGAAAGCCCCAGAATTGTAGAAACCTAAGGCGGTTCTTGATTAGTATCAGAAAACGACAACGTACAATCACAATTCAGAAGTCATATGAGAAAATACAAACCTACAATCTCATTAATCACTTACCTTTGAATTTTTAACCCAAAATACAAATATTTGACAAATTAATTGAATTAAAGAACAATACATTCATCTATATAAATTAATCAATTAGTATAGTTTTACAAATTACATACAAAATTGAATGATAAAACATATCAATCACACATAAAATGAAAAAGAATACGGAGGTTTCTTTGGTGGAGAAGAAAACGGATCATATCATGATTGCTCTAGAGAGTCAGCGAGAAAGCAGGAGGCGATTTCAAAGGAGAAAAGGAAGAGGCAGATTGTGTCTTCTTATTTCTAGGATGCCTTCATTATTGGTGGTAACTAGACAATAGGTTTTGTTGCAGTTTTTGAAAGTGGCAATCGAGATGATGGAGGAGAAAAGCAGCACCGGCCGAGATGGAGGAGAGGAGCAACATTGGTTTTGGTTTCCATTAGGATATTTTAAATGAAATTTCGAATGAAAATAGAAAGCTTGCAATTTATGTTTTAGGGTTAGTAATGCAACAACTAAAGTTAAGGACTAAAACACAGATTATTGTCTGTTTGATCAAGTTTTTGGTTCGGTTCAATTTCTAAACTAGCTAAAATGTAAATTGATTGACAGTTAATCGATTTTCTACTTTTAGAACCACAAACCAAACCGACCGACCTATTAATTGAATTTTTAGTTCAGTTTATTTCAGCTCGACTAAGTTTGTTAGTTTTAGTTAATATTTGCTCAATCCTAGTAAAAAATAGTGGTCTTTGTTGCTTAGACATGAATAAAAAACACAACCTAGTCTTTTATAAATAAAAGAAATCTTTGATACATGTATTTGTCTTATTTCAAAAATATGGTCTAATCTAACATGTTACATGTAATTAATATGTTTAATATGATTATATTATGCAATAAAAGGACTAATTGTCTGAGTTTAACAAAAAAAACTAGTATTTAGTAGCTAGATATAGGCTTTAGAGATGTACCCATGTTAGGCTAATTAGGGCACTAAAGCCTCTTCAAATTTGGAATATCTATAGGTATTATGAGATAATAACACAAATTAGCATTTGCAACGATGTCGTGATTGGAGCTCTAGAAGATGTCATGATCAACCACCATGAAGTTTCCAGAAATGATGTCGCTTTCGACGTCATTTACGGTAACAGAGAGAGATGATATACGACTGATCGAATTGAATAAAAGAAATTAAATTGCAAAGATCAGCCTTTTCTCCATCTTTCAGAGTATTCAAGATATCGAAAAACAAAAGTTAGATAAAGAAGACATGGCGTTTTATAGAGAAAAGATGAAAAAGAAGGAAAAAGAGAAGACATGGTGTTTATGAGAAGAAAGAAGAAAGAGAAAAAGAAAAATAGAAGAAAAAGGAAGCAAGCGCATGCAAAGTCAGATACATAATCAACGAAAAATAAAATAAAAATTTAATGAACCGTATTTTCTTTTAAAAAGAGCCGCACTACCGTTTTTTGAAAGGAGAAAAAACTTAAAATCTCATTTTATATACTACCTCCGTTTTCAATTATTTGAGACTTTACACTATTCACCCACAAATTTGTATATAAAAATCTAACCAAAACACCCCTAAAAGCAATAGAAAATGGGTCTCATATTGAAGAGAGAGAAGATGAAAATGACAAAAAAGCAAAAGAGAGTAGATGATTTATGGCAGACATTATCTGCACTTATCAGGTACAGTTCCTGCAAAAAGGGAATTGAAAATCAAACTTAATGGGATTGGGAAAGCGTGAATCATCATTCTTCACACGCTTTCAATTTTTGGCTGCATCTTTAAAAAAATACGGGCTGTATTTATTGAGAGGGGGAAAATTTCAGGCCCTTTATGCACCTAAATTTTGTACCTTGTTTCTCCTCCAAAACTAAAAATTTTCTAAAATTTTTAAAAATGGTAGTTTTTAAAATACATAATGCTCTTAACACAGAAACACTGTGAAATCAAGCATTAAAGATAACAAAACAGCATAGAAAAACAAGGAGAAAAATCATATTTTTGCAAAAAAAAATACAATTAAAGGATAGATTTTATACTTGTGCGCATAGAATTTTTACTAACAAAAAAAAAAAGGGGAAATTAAATATGGACTGAGCTTCTGGTTAATATTAGAGTATAGAGTTTTAGGATCTCATTCCTTTATGTTATGATACATAATGTATCATAACACATCTCTATTACTCATTTTTTCACTCTATAAAGTCAAATTTTTCCTTTATTCAAAAGATAATTTCAACTTTTTATCTAAATTATAGTTTTTCTCTTCTTTATATTTGTTTAATACTTGTTATTGTATATAGCTTGAAGTTTCCCCTTTTACTTTCGGTCTTAACTTCTAATTCTAAGATTTTGGTTTAGATAATTTCTTTAGAATTTTTAAGTGGATATTGCTGCAAATTTTTTTCAGTTTTTGCAAGGCTAGAATTTGAGGAAAATGAAATTTTTATTTTCCATCTTATGACGAATAGTGGCAATTTTCATTTTTGATCATTTTTGTCCTAATTATTTTCGCCATTTTCCCCATTTTGGGTGCATATCAGACCGTATGCAATATTTTTAATTATTTGGGTACATTTTATTTCAACTCTGCACCATTGTACAATGAATGCCATAAAATACAGAAGGCTCGTTGTAAATGTTGGCTGCATTAGGCGCAAAGAAATGCACCTATCTTAACCACACCTGTAACACAGAATGTCATTCATAGACAGACAAATTTGTGTAAAACAACCTTACTAACCTAGAATAATACGAGTCATCCATAGATAGAAAAATGTTGCATTTTACTATCAAAATATGCAGACAGATCCATTCCAACCTCAAGAAGAGATGGGAAATCAACCTTTTTTTTCTACCAAAAATGGCTCTCTAATCACTAGTTTTGAGTTTGGGTGCCATTAATTTGGGTTTTTAAAGATGTTTGGGGAACTAGGCAGTGGGGGGTGGTTTTACCTAGATAAGAAGTGGGAAGTTATTACTTTTTTGTGGATTGAAGCAGTTATTGTTATGTGTTTATTGACTGCAAATTTTGATTTCCAATTTTGAATGGCCAGAATTTGAGGGAAATGAAATTTTCAGTTGCCAATTTTTGAAGAATAGTGGCTACTCTTTTTTTTTTAACACCATTTTCGTTCATAATTATTTCCCTATTTTTTCTAATTTTTTTTTGTTAAAATTCAGCCTGTCTGCAACATTTTTTATTTTTTGGGGTGCATGTTTTTACATTTTGCACAATTCTATAATAAATGACATAAATTGTCTAACTTTTGGCCGCATTACATGCAAAATGTGTACCCATATTACCAAAAACTGTAACCTAACATTTCATTCTAGACCTCATGCGCTTTTCTCTCTCTTTCTCTCTCATATGATAGCGTCTGCACGCATATCAATCAGACCTTCATCTCTCCTCTCTCACTTCTTCACAAAGCTGACAGCACCCATAAACAAACATTATTTTATTCCCTCTCTTTACTAAAAGACAAGACCTAAAATTGTCCAAATACACCCATATATACTAAAAGTCTCAATATTTTAAAAATTA
>CATIWJ010053062.1:0-18435 GCA_949640765.1 Croton laevigatus | reverse complement strand
GAAGGAAAAGGTCTGGGATTTGAAAGAAACCAGACCTTGCACAATCGAAAGGAAGTTGAGAAAGAAGAAGAAGGAAAAGTTTAAGAATAGTCCCTCATTCTTGAGCTTTGTAAAAAGAGCCCGTAAAATTATATTTTGGTCCTTAAACCGTTATTTTAACAGAAAAAATAGACAGAAGGATGAAAATGTTAACTAAAAAATAAAGCAGGGAGTTTTTAATACGAAAAAATAAAGACAGGGAGAAAAATGTAATTATAGTGAAAACTTAGGGACTTTTTTTATAATATCCCATTTTATAATCATACTTTGTCTTTTGAAATAAATAATGTTTTTCATCCTATTTCAAAAACAATCACTTTTATCAATATATTAATCTTATAATATAATAATTGAAAATATTTTCTTATTCTATTTGTTATTTTTTTTCTTGAAACACTTTTATAATAACATTTTAAAAAATCTTTATTAAAACTTAATATAATTTAGCAAAAATATACTTATTTTAAATTTATTTATTTTCTTGTCAAAAATATTTTTATCTTAAAACTTGACTTAATATTTTTAAATAGCATTTTTCTCAAAATCATATATTAAAATATTATTTTCTCGTAATACTAAATCTTTATTTAAAAATCTTTCTCATAAAACATTTTTTCAAATTATTTTAGGTACTTTGGTTTTCTTAAAATAAACTTAGATACATTTGAATACTTGATCTTAAATAAATTATTACTTTCATTAATAATTTGGAAACAACTTGGTTTAATAAAAATATTTAGGTGATAACTCGTAAATACTTATTTACTAACTCAATTTATATACCTATATATACTTATATTTACTTTCACAATACCAATTGTTAATAAATTATATCTTTTTAAAATAATTACTTTTTAAATAAAAATCACTTTTATTAAAATTTTAAAAATAACTTATACTTAATTTAACTCAATTTCTCATATTTATATAATTTCTCAAAATATTATTTTTGCGAAACCACATTGGTGATTTAGTCTATTAAGTAAAAATCTCAAATTATTTATTTAAAACTCATCTTATATATACTTATATTTATTTTCAAATACCATTAAATATATCTTTCCATAAAATAACAATGAATACTTAATTATTATTACTTTTGTTGTAACCACATGGATGGTTCCAACTATTTAGTAAATATCTCAATTTAATTATAAATAACATTTATCTTAAAAGTAAATAAATCATAAATATCAAAATAATCATAAATTAAAAAATTAAACTATAAATAATAACTTTAATTAAATAATACAAAATATTAAAAATCATGTATAAAATAAAATTTTAGAGCTTTTCAAAGTTAAAATATCAAACCTCGGTCTCTTTGCGTTACGGTTCCTACTCCTTAATTTTTTTCTCGGATTGTCCTTTGTCCTATCATGTTCGTTATATCAACATCATAAAGTATTTGTCCAAAGATTTGTCCATCTAATAATCAAATTTTCGTATATAAATTTTTAATTTGGAGCTCTTTTAATTTAATTGTCCAATTTGTTAGATATTCAAATCCTTTATTTATTAAAAGTTTAATTAACAAATTTCTTTGTCAAAAATAAATTTATTTCAAGTCAACACTTTATTTACTTAACCAAAAATATATTTTTTTATTACCCAATCAAAATTTTAATTTAAGTATTAAGTCCATTTAATGAATTAATTCCAATTATTTGACTTGTAAATATTTTTATATCAAAATTAAACTCATTTAATACTCCTACAACATTTTTATAGTCAAATATAATGTTTTCATAATTTATTTAGGTTTCTAAAATAATTAATTTCAAAATAAAACTCAATTTAATTAAATTAATAAGCTGTTGGATCTAATTGAAGAGATAAAATAAATTTTAGGAGTCAATACCTAATTTAAAAAAGGCGGCAGAAACTTCTAGGGCCGCGGCATAAATATTGAAAATTAGAGGTACTGATCCAGAATACGCCAGATCAAACGGCGTCGTTTTGGAACGAACAGATGGGCACCCTAAATCTACTTGAAACGCTGTTGTTCTGATCAACAAGAAATGATGTCGTTTCCAGTCATCTTCTTCACCACACAGACCTGAACCCGCAGAGCCCATTTGAGTTTCCGGCCACCATTTTCGACGAGCCGCCTACCGATCTGTTCCTCTTCTCATTGCCGGTCTGTTCGTGACCTTGGAATTGACGAAAGGTGGCTAGAATTTGAAAAAAAATGGAGGTTTAATTTTAGGGTTATTTTCCGAGTAGGTGGGTAGTCCGACTGGAACTTATATTTTCGATCACTATTCACGGCATTTCTCACGTCTCACCGAAATTTCAGGAGTAGATTTTCGGCTTTAGTTTCTAAAGATGATGAACGGTTAACAATTTGACTAAATTTCTTTCCTCTCTGTTTCATGAAGGGAAAATGAAAATACATTTAAATTCTTCCCTGCCTTTCTTCCCTCTATTTAATACCCCCCTCTATAATTTTTTTTTAGACAAAAAAAATCTAAAGTAGAGTATTTAATTTGTCTACCCTACACTTCATTATCATTTCCATCATTTTTGTCTTTTTATTCAATTATTTTGCTCCCATTTTTTTCTTTTGTTTGTTTTTGATCATAGCCAAACCATTTTGGTTTTTTGTTGGCCAATTCCGTTCAATTATTTTGCTCTCATTTTTTTTTTCTTTTGTTTGTTTTTTATCATAACCAAATCATTTGTCTTTTCTGTTGGCCAATTCCATTCAATTATTTTTGGCCTTTTCCTTTCTTTTGGTTCTTTTCTATTTTTTTATTAATTAATTTTTATTAAAATATCTTTTAACGAAAATGACTAAATTGTCCTAAACTATTTTATTAATTTACGTTGATTAATTTGACCGAATTGCCCTCAACTATTTTTATAATTTACGTCAAATTTTACTTAAATAAATTTCGATTTACCGTTTCACCGTATTTTACTGGTGCTAATAAGAATTGAAAATCACACATGTAACAAAACCCTATCAACATTATACTCAAATCGCTCGTCTCGAAGTCTAGATTTCAAATCTCAATATTTTGAAATTTAATTCCGCACCTAAAATTTTCTGAGGGTCAAAATGACCAAAATGTCCTTAGAATAAAAAATTGCACTATTATACTTAAAACGGCCATCTTTTCAACCTAATTATCATCTAGACAATTAATCATCAATTTATCTTAGAATAATCCATTATTAAATTTTGTATAATTAATTACCACTTACACTAATAATTCTGATAAATTACAATTTAGTCCTAAAATTAATTTTTGGGATGTGACATAATTTCATTAATTAATAATTAAAATAATATTTTTTATTAGAATATAATTTAAGTATAATTAATTAATTACCATAAATAATTATATAGAGAAACCTTTATCCTTGATAATATAGATATTATAGGGTATTTTTGACAAAGCCAAATAACCTTCCTCATTCTCACATTTATATATACTATACAGATAGATAAATTATATTATGTTCGCTTGGTGTGCTGAGGGTTAGTATCGGTATTGAATTCATTATTTTAATCAAAAGAGATATTTTTTTTATATTCTAAAGTGTGTGCAATTAGCAATAATATTGAAAAAAAGGTGATTATGTTAAAAAAATATTGAAAAAGGCGATGTTCTATTTTACCATAAGCCCCCTATTTTTTTGCATGCTATTGGATTACAAGCCTAATCCATAACTAATTCACACCTTTTATATTTGTTTTATTACAATGTTGTAAATTGTTTGGTCAAATTTAGGTCCCAATTACAAGCAAACATGAATTTAACTCTAACGGGACTTGTAGAATAATGGATTACCAAAACAAGAGTTTCGAAAACGACATCTTCTTTCAATCAAAACGTCATCACTTTGTTTTGGCTGCTTCTGGTGCTGGAATTTATCTTCTTTTTCTTATGCAATTGGCCTTATAAATTTATAATATATTAATTATGGTTAATTAATCAAATTATTAATCACCCATATAAAGAGGAAAGAATAACCTCAAAAAAATTAGGTTTACACGTCATTTGTTTGGCACGGATTGGTCAAGCCAGGTCATATGACACTTGGGCATAGACCCAACCCCTATGCCTTTCCTTTTAAAAAAAAGAAAAAAATTACACTATGAATCCTACAATTATTATTTATTAAAAAATTAATAAATGAAGTTTCTAATAAATAAAAAAAATTTGAAAATGTTAATTAGTAATTTTACTTTAAAAATAAATTAGGAAAAAACTTATAATTTTCTTCATTAATTTATTGGTTGATTCATAAATGATATCATAAATCAAGTAGGACCAACCACCGAGGTAAATTGGCTAAGTTTGGTGCCCAAAAATTTCGAATCTCATTAAGGACAAATTGGTAACCCAGTCTCAATGTTTAAGCCTAAACCAATTTGACCGGAATTGGAAAAAGACTAAAATAAAAGTACTTACTATTAAAGTAGAATCAAACCAAAAATTGGTCAAGTTTATTTACTTTTAGATATGTTAGAGCTCAGAGAAAATTCAATTGTAATACTTTATGTAAATTAAAACTGACCGATTATTATTATTATTTTCTTTTGAGAAAACTAATTATTATTATTATTATTATTGAATTAAAGTGTTTTAGCAATTAGAAATAAAATCGAACCGATCTAAATCAATTGGTTTAGCTAGTTAGATGGTTCTAACCAACCAATGAAAAGGCATAACCATATAGTTGACTTTAATCTATTATATATAGGGCTTGAAGTTAGGGACTTGCAAGTTTTCATTGGCATATTTCCTCTCTTAAGAACTCTAAACCTTCTTCTCTCTTCTCTTCTCTCTTGTCTTCTTATTAGCAGAAGAGATTCAGATTCCATTATTACAAGATGACAAACATAAGTATGGTGGAATCAAAATTACCACCTGGATTTAGATTCCATCCAAAAGACGAAGAACTTGTCTGTGACTACTTATTCAAGAAACTCACTCATTCAGATTCTCTGCTTCTGATAGAAGTTGATCTCAACAAGTGTGAACCTTGGGATATTCCTGGTCAGTACTTTTAACTATCTTCCTTTTTTTACCATATCTGTTTTTACTGTGAAATTTTAGATTAAAAACAATAATTAGGAGAAGTATTACTATATCTTGAATTGCATATTTTGGGTGTAATTAAAAGAATTTTGAATCATTTGTTGATAGGGTAGGGTGGCGTTAGGTGTGATTGGCTAAAGATATAATACTCAGTTTTGTGGTTGACAAAGAAGCTGATGCCATAATCATCAATACTTTAATTAAGTAATAATACAAAATATCTACTAATAATAATGTATTTAATTAGTCTTATATATATAATATATATTGGACCTTAGCCACCGTTATATATGACATATGCTACCCTACAAAGAATTTTTTTTAAAATATTTTTTTTCCATTTGGAAGTATAATATTGAAATAACCCAATTTGGTAAGATAGATACAACCTCATATTATTGTCAATAATAATGCTACTACCTTATATTTGCATTGCCAAATATGTATTCGTATACGTAGTTTTATTTTATTTTATTTTATTTTATTTTTTGCAAATTTGAATGATACTTGAAATTTTTAATTTGGTAGAGAAACCTATTTCACAATTTTTAAAAAAATTTCAATGATTTTTTTTTTTTATAAAAGTTGACAAAACAATAATTTTTTTGAAAAAAAAAAAAATAAAAGAATGACTAAACTAATTTAAAACTTTCATAAAGTAGTGTTACGGTATGTAAGAATTGTTAATATATGAAAAAGAAAAAATTATAGTTTAATATTATTTTTTTTTCCATTAGTTTCTTTTAAGCACTCCGGAACCGATGCAGGTCGTGCACTTGATAATGATAGGTTTGCATGTGCTAAGTTTCGAATCCGAAATTAGCTTGATTGGCTAGAATTTAATTACACCGATCCAATTAATTCCACTACTTTTTTTTTTTTTTTCGCTTAAGTGTGTCTTAAAGTATTGAAATAGTAAAATTATACTATTATTGTTAAGAAATGAGAGTTACTTTGGAATTTTGGAATAAAAGTCTTAACTTTTAGAAAAGTTTGTTAAAGTGATTTTAATAACATAAAAAGTTTGGAGATCAAATATTTGATTTTAGTAATCTAACGAATTCGATGTTAAGAAATGAGAGTTTCTTTGGAATTTTAGAATAAAAGTTTGTTAAAGAGATTTTCGTAATATGAAAAGTTTGGAGATCAAATATTTAATTTTAGTAACCTAATGAATTCGATTTCTCCTAATCATTCTTAGTGTAGTTTTAGATTTCATATTTGTTGGGTTGATTACACATTTTTATTAATTCAAAATACGTTTTAATTTTATTTTTTTTTTGGAAAAATGAGAGACAAAATTATTATCTGCCCACCAAACTTTTTTAAAAAATATATAAAAAGATATAGAGATATCTAAGGAAATCACAACATAATTGAAAACAATTAATAAAAATAAATGGAATAAGGATAGTTCCTTTATAAGGAATTGACACCCAATTTGTCATTTTCGTAACAAAAAGTTGGGAAAGTGATTGAGATAATAAGAAAGTCATAAAAATGCTTAAACGCACTTTCTTATTATTTATGCCCACCACAAGCTTCTCTACGGCTAATAATTATTAGCAACATTTTTCAAATTTAATTTCAGCTTTTTCCTGCTTAACAAATCCATCAATAACCCATTATCCAACTTGGATCTCTTCGCAAACTCGGTAAAGAGATATTTTGCTGTATTTAGTAGTTCTATCCGGTTCGAATTCGAATTATTCGGTACTCTTAATTTAATGATTGGAAACGGAATGGTTAAACCCAAAAATAAAATTCAGAATTTTTAATTTCAAAATAATTTATGCGGTTTTGACTTGGTAAGCAAACAAAAGATTCATTTATATAAGAAACACTAGCATACTTTCTATTTTGCTACTAATTATAATCATTCGTTTTTAAATGAGTGTTATTTTATAGATTTTAAAAATAATATATACAAAAAAATAAAATAAAATAAAAAATAACAGTAATAATATATAGCAGCAGGTGTAACATGCGTAAGCAATAATTAATTAATTAGGAAACTAATTATTATGTTCAATAATTCTCCATTAATAGACATCTCAACCAGAACATAACTTAATTTGTATTGTAGTCAAGCAATCTTAGTCAAACAGTCCTTTGTCATTCTTACAGGTGGTGCCTTTAGATAAATCATCAGACTTTCTTTTTTTTTTTTCCTTTATTATTTTTAGGCTTATCCTAAAAGGTTTTTGCAATTTTCTCAAAAAGGTTTTATTATTATTTTTGAAATATATAATATGATTAACCCTTGTAATTAAAGAAGGATTAGTACTTAAGTAAGAAAATTAATGGTGCAGAAACAGCATGTGTGGGAGGAAAGGAATGGTATTTTTACAGCCAGCGTGACAGAAAATATGCAACAGGACTAAGAACAAACAGAGCTACAGCATCTGGGTATTGGAAAGCTACTGGAAAAGACCGTCCTATCCTTCGTATGGGTACCCTAGTTGGTATGAGAAAGACCTTAGTGTTCTATCAAGGAAGGGCTCCTAAAGGGAAAAAAACTGATTGGGTGATGCATGAGTTTCGTCTCGACGGTTCTCTTGCTTCTCCTAAAATTTCCACTCTTAAGGTAAATCAATCATTGTCTGTCTTTAGTTCATGCGTACTAATAATCAATTAAGCATTTAATTATTATTATTATTATTTTTTTTAATTTTGAAACCAATATACATAGGGTGGTTGTGCTTTCAGATTAGTGTATGGAGTATTTTCTTTTTAATCAAATTTAATTTAATTAAAAATTTTCTTTTTCTAATATTCTGGAAATGTAACCTTCCGACAGGAACTTTCAGATTGGTGTATGGAGTATTTTCATACATCAAATCAATGAGCTTTTAAAGCTTTAAATTTGTAAAATAATTTTAACTTTTAATTAAAAAATAATCTGCAATTATTTCAGAGTAAGACTTGTATCACTGCATTCACGTTGTTGTATTGTTTATTGCTTAAATAAAGGAATTTCTTATACCAATTGGATTGGAATATCGCAATCTTGTGTTCTATTCATTCCTCTAATTATTTTGTGTTTTGTCTTTAAAAGATTGGCTACTCCAATGGCTGTTTGGACCCTTTCTATTAATAACAAAACAAACTTTTTTTCTAATATTTTAGTAAATGGGTAGTTAGAACTTTTAATCAACTTAATTATTTATTTAGCTACACATTCTCACTTATTATTTGATCAAATTTTGACAAAACTATCACTTTCAAATCATACTATATAATATTCCTTGCAAGAATGGTGGGTGGGTGCATTTTCATTATTTTGTTCATTTCCCATTTCTTTGACTTTGATGGATGTTGTAAGATGTTTCTCTTTTTTTGTCTAATTGTGTTTGAGCAAATATGCTAGAGTTGTTATTATGATGTATCTTTTTTATAGTTGAATGTCTTAAGCAACCCTAATAGTTATTTTATAAGCTGTAATGCATTAAAAAAATGTACTGTTTGTAAGAAATTATAAATGTTAAACTTATAATATTAAGATTTGACTGTTTCCTAATCCTACTTTTATATGGGATTTAAGTACTTAACTTGCACTTTTTTAAGTCAAGCAGGCTATAATGTTACATATACACTTTGAAAGTTATGATTGTTTAACTTATTTTATTTTTTGTTGGTCAATGTATAGGAGGATTGGGTATTGTGTAGGGTGTTCTACAAGAACAGAGAATGCAATATCAAAGCAAATACGGAAAGCTCCAACTATGATGATACAATTAGCACTTCATCTCTCCCACCATTAATGGATTCTTACATTACTTTTGATCAAACTCAAACAAATATAAGTAATGAGTATTATGAGCAAGTGCCCTGCTTCTCCATTTTCTCCCAAAACCAAACCATTCCACAATTGGACTCAACCATACCCGTAATCCCTTCTTCAACTCCATTCACTCAATTGCCCAATTTAGACACTTTCTCTTGTGACAAACAGGTGATTAAAGCTGTTTTGAGTCAACTAACACAGGTTGAAAATAATCATAATATTCATGGTTCTCCAAGCTTAGGAGAAGGAAGTTCTGAGAGTTACTTATCTGAAATTGCTATGTCCAATATATGGAGTCTTAATAATTATTAGATTATATTATGTACCATTTTAGGAATCCTCAAGAATAAAGGGGAATTAGTATATTTTCGTAAATTTAAGAAATGTGCATCGTAGAGAGTTGCATGTATTCCTTAATCTTAGTTTTATCTATTTTTGATTGTACATTGTCATGTATATATGTTGATTGAAATGGAAATTGTGAAAAAAATTTCTTTGTTTTAAGCATGTTAGATTATGTGTTTTTAGTGATTTGATTTTTTATTTACTTTTAACTTGAGAATAATCTTATAAACAACCTTAAAAACCTAAACATTATTATAACTAGCCTTTACCCTAA
Organism: Croton laevigatus; assembly: GCA_949640765.1. Taxonomy (NCBI): domain Eukaryota; kingdom Viridiplantae; phylum Streptophyta; class Magnoliopsida; order Malpighiales; family Euphorbiaceae; genus Croton; species Croton laevigatus. Next base: position 8,936 of record CATIWJ010053062.1, on the reverse strand, counting down.
TATTTTATGATGAGACCAGTTCAGATTGTAGCTAGCTCTAAGACAAAACATGTGTATCTATAGTATATATAAAATGAAAAATTATAATTTTATCCCTATGGTTTATCCAATTATACTGTATGAAAGTCTAGAAAGTGATTTAGGATATCAAATGACTAATGAAGGTCTTATATAGTGAACTTAAGGCGGCGCTATGTCGGTAAGGTCCTGAAGACCCGTAACCCATTGGGCTATAAAAATATAGGGGTCCATGAGGCTCTTATATTTTTGGGGGTTTATCATGCTTTTGACTTAGGTGACTTCCCCTACTAAGTTGAAAGGAGGACGCTCATAGTAACACCCCTTCCTAACCTACTATTGTAAGCCGAGATAAGATGTCACACTAATGGTCTAACATGTCTTAATCTTAGTTTATTTCAATTAGCTTTCTTGATTTTATAGAAAATAAGGCGGAGTTCCGTCTGTATTCGGTGCCCCAAATGTCAACAAAAATTATTTTTAAGTTTTTGAAAACATTTTTCTCAACACATTCTCAATACAAACACTTCTATGCACCTCATCCTTATAACCTCCACCTAAATGAAAGTTCACAATTCTAAGGACAACCCAAGATGTATTATCACTTCTTTACTAATATTCAACATATCGTTCATAAGACTTAGTGCTTGCTTTACAAACGTATTTAATACACATGCCAGTTTGCATTATACTTATGTACATGCCATAATAGTAAACAAAAAGCCAAGACTCCATCTAGTTTATTCGGATGAACTGCAGATCATGCCACTAGTCCGTTACTAAGCTATTAAAATTTTATATCTGCGAATTAGACATATAACTTACTAAGCACTAATGCTCAATGAGTACCTTAACTATTTGATAAAAAAAAAAACATGAAAACCAAATAGTATTTAAAAAAATAACAAATCATGATGTCACATAATGAGAAAGGCATATATGTATTCTTAAAATATTTTTCTATTACTGATTACAGTGTGTTACTTTTTGACTGTTTCTGTTACTGTTCACTTGCTGTTCGTTAATTATTTTGTTACTTTGTACTACAAGATAAGCGGTAAACTAAATGTAGGTAAGGAAAAACTGTATAAATGGCCAAAGCCCCATATGACTGTATGATAGGCATTGAAGCCTCTGTATGATACTGTATGAATTTGGCCAAAGCCGCTATATAAAACTATATGGTAGGCCGAAGCCTCTATCTATATGAAGTAGCACTACAATAATATGATATATCATACCCTTATCCAAACTGGTTCTCACACATATACCAAGTAGAGCAATACTTTATGTTAAATTCTCTTTCTCTGTCTGCTTGAATATTACTACCGTCTACTGTTGAATATTGTTTGTCATGTCGGTAGTTTTGGCATATTATGATTTTTCATGTGATTCTTAGTTACTCGTTGGAATTATTACTTCATGATTTTCACTTAAAATACTTATTACTCAAATGAGGAAAATGACCATATAAATAGTGTATTTTTACTAAATGAATAGTAAAATACGAAATGAATAGTATTTTTCTAAACTTTAGCTCTAAAAGTACTTTATAAAAAAAAAATTGTAAACTCTTGCATAGGAATTTTCTAATCCCTATTGAAAACATATATCATTTTTAGTGTAATTTAATTGAAATTATTCTTATTCAAACCTAAAACTTGTTTACTTTTTCAATTTTACCTAAAATTCAAAAACACTATTTTCCTTCCTCTTTTAGGACCATTCGGCCAATATGTTAAAAATTAGGAGAAAATCATTTTTATTGAAAACTAACTTTCGTAAGACTCTATAAAGCATACTAATGAAGAATCAAAGTTCTATTTGCAAAATTAGCTTGGCTCCATAGCCTAAAAAAGGCTAATGTAACAATTTTAGTACAAACTTTTTAAAATGTAACAATTTCAGCATGCTTTTAACTTTGTAATAAAATCAGCACAAAAAATGACATTTGTAACAATTTTAGTATTTTTTAAAATTAAGTACTAATTCGATATTTTTAGAATACTAAAATTGTACCAAAACTTTCATCTTTAATAACTTTCGTCTTTAATAACTTTTATCTCTTTTTAATTTCAAACCAAAAATACTCCTAACTCGGTACCATTACCAATTTAATCATATTTTAAACTTGTAAAATGTATAAAATTTTATTTCGCCCTTTATTTCACTTTCAAATTATATTTATTTTATCATATATTTAAATTATTTAGAATAAAATAATTTAAATTGTTAATCTCATCTTTATTTAATTTAATACAATCAATACATTAATTAATTTATAATTATTTTTAGAAAATAAATAATTTATTTATACAAACTACTTCCATTTAATTTAGTACATATTATATTTTTTTATTAAATTACATATTTAATTAAAAATTAAAATCAATAAAATTAATTAAATTGCTATGAATAATGTATGAACCAAGAAAATAACAACAATGGCTAGACCATCCAATATATTTTTACTCAACATACCAGTTCGATCATTGCTTCTACTAAATAAATATTTATTTTAATAAAAATTAAAATTAAGAAATTATTTATATTTTTTGTCAAGAACATGGCTAACATAAATTTAGTCGAATATAAAACAACAAAAAAACTATGTAATTTAAAAAATATAATATGTACTTTAACTAAATAAAGTAATATGCATACTTAAATTATTTATTTTTAATATATATATATTTTAAATTAATTAGTATATTAATTGAATGAAATTAAATCGAGATAAGATAAATAATTTAAATTATTTTATTCTAAATAATTGAAATATATCATAAAAATAATTTGAAAATGAATGGCAAAATAGATTTTTATACTTTTTATAAATTTAAAATAGTGACGAAATTGGTTAATGGTACCAAGGTACGAGTATTTTGGGTGTAAAATTGAAAAGAGGCGAAATTTGTTAAAGATATAAATTTTTGAGGCAATTTTATCGAATTGGACTTTAATTTAAAAAAATGCTAAAATTGTTACAAAGGTCGTCATTTATGTTGTATTTGTTACAAAGTTGAAAATATGTTAAAATTGTTATGTTTTAGATAGTTCATGCTGAAATTATTACTTTAGCTCTCAAAAAATTCAAAATTTGGCAACTAACTTATGGATTTTGGTTCACCTCTTGTACCATTTATGTTTAATTCAATTCTTTGGTTTTCCAAACTTATCAAACATATATTCATGCAAAAAAAAAAAAAACCCCAATAAATAACAACATAAACACAATATGTAAACAAAAGCTTGAACCCAAGGTTCAAGTCATAAGAGATTTTCGAATAGTTAAAGTACCAAATCTTAATTGTTTTCTCTTTTTCTTCTAATTCTTTTCTTCTCTTTGCTTAATAACTTGATTTTCTACATGTTCATCAATATCCACAATAAGATCATAAACTTCTAAATGATGAACATATTTCTACTTCACATATTTTACTAATCTAATTATTTGTTCATGCTTAAATAATCAATTTCATGCAAAAATTATCATCTTTGCTGCCCACTAATTACAGCCTGCATGCTTTGTACTAATTCACTCATATCTTCTTTTACACAAGTCCAAATGAATTGATTTTAACTTTCAGAGTTTTCTAACACAAGGAGGAGTAATTTTGTATTCTGTCACTTACCAAAATTATGTCCTTAAGCTGGGCAAAATATAAGCCAAACTTACACCTCTAATTCTAGAATTACATATGATATAAGTCCCATTCGTTTAGGTGTAACTTTTTACATATTTGGTATTTGTCCAAACTATTTTACAGGGCTAAAGTAGACATATTAATCTACATGTTTCATATTTTACATTTCTTCAAATTCATTCTCTTTCAATGTCTAGAAACAGTTTGAACACAGGATAACCCTACTATCCAGTCTGTCTATTACAGTTTGCACACTTTCTACTATTTTAATCATAACTTTCTCTACATAAATCAAAATAAGATTATTCTAACTCCTTTAGTTAGCTAAGACGTATAGGATCAACTTTTTTGCGTACAATACTTTCAAATTACGTATCCAACATAGGCAAAATTCACACAAACAGAACATTACTAAACTGCCAGTATATAAATTTCAGTTTTCCTTTTATTCTCTATATGCATGTTTATGCATGAACTCATTTCTATCTTCAATCTTTCAACAAAACTTTCATCAAATCTCTTCTTTATTTACTTGTTAACTAACAAATGAATTATTAAAGGGATATTTACAAAAAACCTTCATATATTTTAGCCTAATGAACAAAATCTCCTTGCCTTTATTTTTTCGGACACAAATATCCCTGTGATTTAATTCTGTTGACAAAAATATCATTTTGTCTATTTTTTCTATTAAAATAACGGTAGAATGATCAAAATATAATTTTTACGGACCTTTTTGAAAAGTTCAAGAAGTAAGGGACTGAAATATAAATTTTATTTTCTTCTTCCTTGAAACCAACCCTAACAGCCGCCCTTTTTCTTCCACCATTCCGACCACCATTACCAGCACTGTCTTCTTCTTCTTTTCTTTACACAGCCTGAGTTACAAACAGCAAAGACATAGTTCCATCCTTCCAAAATTAACTACATTTTCCCCTCCTATTCTTGATCTTAAAGCATATGCTTTCTACAGCTATTTAATCTTATCTTCTGAATGCATTTCTTCTGCTATTAATCAAACTCTAAACATTATAAAGATTCACCATCAAAGCAAACCTAAATCAGGTTCACAACAAAATTCAATCATTTTTTATTACATAATTGTGGGTTCAACAAATAAGCATTGTTGGTCAAGTATAATAATTAATCTAAGTCCAACTATTGGCGCCTTGAAATAAATTTGTTCATTAGTGGAAAATAGGAAAAATGCCCATCATGTTTTGAGCTAAGAGAATTATGAGATCATGAATGCTATTAACCAAAAGTATAGGATAAACTTGATTTGTTGGCTCAACACAATATGTTCATTGTTAGAAGTTTTTTTAGGGGTCTGCTTATAAGCTTATCAAATCAGCTTATAATAGATGGGCCTTTAAAACAAAAGAAGCTGAAGAAGAACGGAATAATGGGTTGGGGAAGGTAAGAGGAGTTTGTAACTCGAGCTGTGTAAAGAAAAGAAGAAGAAGACGGTGCTGGTAATGGTGGCCAGGAATGGTGGAAGAAGAAGGGCGGCAATTAGGGTTACGTTTCAAGGAAGAAGAAAAGAAATTTTTTATTTCAGTCCCTTAATTTTTGAACTTTTTAAAAGGGCCCATAAAAATTATATTTTGATTATTCTACCATTATTTTAACAGAAAAAATAGACAAAATGATATTTTTGTCAACGGAATTAAATCGCAGGGATATTTGTGTCTGAAAAAACAAAGACAGGAAGATTTTTGTTCATTAGGCTAAAACATAAGGGGTTTTTTTTGTAAATATCCCATTATTAAATAAAAAAAATTGCTTACCTTGGGGATTAGCTCGCACTTAAGCTAATTCTCACAAAAAATCACTTGAAAATCAAATTCTTCCCTTGGTATTTTTTTTCTAAGAACCTATGGTTTTCAAGTATAGGAAAGGAAAGAGTTTGGTTCTCCTTTTCTTAATGTGTGTTGGCTATTCCTTAGCCCCAAAATGGAGAAGATTTCATTTTATTTCACTTAGATTTGTCTTCAAAATTCAAAAAGGAAAATAGCTATTTCTTATTGGTTTCTTATTTTGAATGGCTAGAATTTAATTTAGCTTAACTAACAAAGGGCTAAGATTAATCCCACTTGTCTTTATCTTTTTCCTTTTACCAAATTAATCCTTAATCATTCCTAGGTTACCAACTAAGCCCCTCTTGTGAATTGACCATATTGCCTTCATAGAGAATTCCCGATATCTTTTCGTACGTGTTTTTGGAAAAAATCATAATACACAATTATGACACAATTAATCCAGAGAGCAAACTTTTGAGGTCAAACATGGGCACAATTAACAACCTCCGACACCTGATTTTAATCTTACATAATTGCCTTTGACCTTTGGGAAAACTCCATTTTAGTCCTATTAAGGTCCTTGCTAGGTCTTGTAGCTTTTCTTTCTTAATAACTCTTTGTGTGCAATTCCAAATTTAATAATTCTTATGCCAAATAAAACTAGACATCTAAGGCTACAATGTATTAAATTTTCAGGTCAATCTGAGTTGTACATAATTTTTGGTGACATTTTCCGTTTGACCATGCTACACTATTAAAGGTAGTTTGCGCATTGTCTACTAAATCAGCCATATCTCTATCTGTACAACTCTAAATTAAGTGATTTGAATTTCTAAATTTAGCTAAGACATAAACAAAACAACTCTTATGTATTGTATTTTTACAAACTAGGTTATCTACTAGTCTGAAATCTAGGTTTAATCTCAGGTTCTGCTTGAATCCTTCATGTTTGCATGTTCTGTTTGATTAAGCATAACTCCCTAAGTTTGTGGAATTTTTCAAAACTAACTTTTTATAATAATTTAGACATATTATGCTACAACTTTCATGTTTAACACTTTTACAATTTCTTGCTCTAATATGGTTTAATAATTTTTAAGAAATCAACTTAACTTCCATTCTTTATGCTGTCTATATAACTCTTAACCTCTCTTTCTTATTCCAAGTTCTTGAACTAGCATTCCAAATGGAAAATTTAGTCATTCTAATATGCCTTAAAGAATGGAATGTGACATTGACCTCGGTAAAAGGCAACCTCTCCCTGGCCTTTGTCATTGGGTGACCTTGACCATCGAAGAGGGCAACCTCCCCATGCTCATGGCTGAAGAGCTACCTCTCTATGCCTTGGTCATTGGGAGAGCACACCCTTTGGGAGTTTCAAACATGGAGGAGACTTATAGATGTCCACTTCAGTCCAAGCCATTCAATGTCTTGGCTATCTCACGTCTTAACTAAAAGCCACCAAAGATATTCCAAACCACGACCTCCTCCTCACCAAAATTTGGAAAATGTGCGAGAACACTGCGCGCCCTAATTTTCAGAACCTTCTACCCATACGGCATTTCGATACCCCTGGCCAATTACTCCACTGCCCCTCATCTACAGACCAAACCTTAAGGGGCACATTGGTAATTCGAGAGTCATAATTACACTTAGAATCATGCACCCTGCTCTTCATACAAATAAACCATTCCCCGCTTTATTTCCTACCTACTGCTGAAAATCTACCTGAGCGACCTCAATTCTACTACTATCAGCATTACTTTTAATGACCTCTTCCCTCAACTAGGTACCTCTATTTCTCTCATACTCCAAATTTATTTCAATTTAACAATATCATTCGAAGATTTCTCAAATTCTAAGCTATATAACAATGGGCTAGCAGGTAAGGACCGCTTCTCTAAGGAGAGGTCGCTAACCCCAGATCAAACACGATCTCTCTCCGACAGTGACCTTAAACTGGAGGACAAAAACTAGACTGGGCCTAACACTCGAGGTCAAGAGGCGACCTCTCGCCCCTTTACCTCTCATGAGGCCCCTCATCTTAGGTAAATAATGTGGATTATTTGTATTTCAGTTTGGTTGTTAGTGACATTAAACTTTTAATAGAGTTTGGGGCACTTGATGTTAGTACTGTTACACGATTAGCTAACCAGTGTGCACATGTTTTGGTGAAGGATGCCATTGAGAGTATTGATTGTATGGAATGAGTTATTGTCCCTCCTTATGCTATATTGAATGTATTTCATACCGATTCATCTAATATATAATCTATTCCCACTTAAAATCGGCTTGGATCTTGCTTCTCTCCAAGGATTCATGGATATTATTATTGAGTCTGATTCTCTCATGGCTATTAAAGAGGTCGGGAAAGGTTGTAATTCAGAATGTCTTTGGGGTAGGGTTGTTTTGAATATTGTTAGTCTTAGTCGTGCTTTTAATTCTTGTATCTTTGTGTATAGCCGACGTAATGCTAACATCTTAACTCATAGGCTAGCTAGGTGGGCAAAGGAGAATGAGTTATACAGTTTCTGGGTAGGTAGTATTCCCGATAATTGCTGTATTACTTATTCACATTTTTTGTAATTATAAATACGAGCAATGCTAGTCATCTTTTTCCCTTAACGATAGCATTTTAAAAAGGAATGCTTAAAAGGGTTTTTTAATGCGACTAGTCTTTTTTATCAAAAATAATATATTCCCATTTAAGAAAACAACAAAATGGACTATTATAACCTCATTAATCTATTTAAATAAATAAAAAGAATTAAACAAAACTACAATAAAGATATTCCATCCAATAGACCATTGAGTTAAACTAATTGATGTAAAAGCTTAAAGCCATTAGTGATGAGAAATACAGGTGATATTGTGATGGTTGGAGCACTTTAACTTTTTTTATTGATAACACCGTCCCTTTAAATCAGCTAAATAGATCGGTCAAGCCGTTCACCCAACAGGTTCAATTCGGGAATGTGGGTCGCCTCGTCCGGATAAGAGTTCAAACATCGGACTGTAGTCCGATGTCTGAAGGCGACGTTACTATATTTGCCCGACCGACTCTAGGACCTTCATCCCAGAGATTGGTCATGTAGACGTCAGAGCCGCCTTGAGACTGTCATGTCAGAGTTATTACAGAACCGTACGCCGACAAGACCATCTAAAGTACTACGGAAATGTCAGGAAATGTCAGGAATTGTCAACCCGTACTATGACAATCGTCAGGAGACTCTTTGCTATAAATACCAAACCTCGATTACTGTGCCAGGTATCACATTCATTACTTTCTCTGATTATTCCTTTCTGAGCTAAGCGAATGCTGACTTAAGCATCGGAGCGGCTGCCTAAGGGCTTCGCCCGGTCTTTACTCCTTGTGTGCAGGATCGAATTGGTACCTCTTCCTATCTTATCTACCGACCCATCTACCCTGACGGTCCACCCTTCCTTGGGTCGCTTGTTTAGTGGTCCG